>JAODUE010036015.1:0-20436 GCA_027564755.1 Amblyopsis hoosieri
ATGTATTGTTCTGCCACTGAGGAAGTGAGAACTGTAGAGAAATCTACTAGGTTATAGAAATTCAAGTCAAGTCAATTGTATTTATCTAGCCCTTAATCACATTGCAGTCTCAAAGGGCTGTACAGCCTACATTTTCACATGGAAACAAACTACACCCCCCTAACCTGCTCCTCCAATGACCAATGGAAATTAGAATATCATGGCACTGTTTTGAAATAGTGATAAAAAAAGCACTTTTATTGGGGAATTTAGGAAGGGACGATTTGCGCACTTCATAATGTTGTAATATTGTTTTAAACATTTATATTGTAAATATGTAATACAATAAGCCTAACGTAATATAAATATTTAAAAGGGTACATTTTTGCCTATCTATATTTGTTCTAGTAATTGCAATTCAATGCACTACCTGTCTCTCTGTGTAGTATCATTTACCACCCTATGTCATCACCTTGTGTGTTCAGAGGTGGTTTGTGTTGATATTTTGTGCACTTTGCCCGAGGTGCGCTGGGACACCTGCAGAAAGGAAGTGGACTGCCTGGCTGGCCCCAAGTGCTAAGCACCGAACAGGCACCCCCTTCCCCCCCCACACACACGCACATCACCCTATGCACCACCACGGCTAACAGGCACCCCCGGGCAACATGCGCCCTGTGATTGGACCACGGCCCTCTGGAGGGAATCGCCTGAAACTGCCCTGCTGAAACAGAAAGCCCCCTGACGGATAAACAGCGCTGAGGTCAGTGGCGGGAAGCATGGTGTTTCTCTTTTGACTGACTGACAGGTTTGGACATGGTCCACACACTGTGTAGACTTGTTATGCATGAGTATAAACATCAAACTATAAGCATGAAAATATCAAAAGAATACTTTTTACTTTTTTACTGCTTTACTAAAACAGTTACCATTTTTCAGTATTACAAATTAAATGATTAAAATAAATAAATAAATAAATAAATAAATAAATACATATTTTTTTCTGCTCTTTCTGCATTTTGCAGGTCTTTCGGCTGTAATTATTAAGGCTTGAATGATATGTTGGTAATGAATAGCCAAATGTGAAATGTGTATAGTCAGGCAGCAGTCATTCTAACAAAATGTTGTTTGCTCTCTGTGCCTGGTGTACCATATGACCAATCCAGCTGTTGACAAATGTACTAATAGTAAGTCTCTTTGGATAAAAGCTTCTGCTAAATTATATAAACGTCAACGTGTGTGATGTCTGGCCACTGGGGGGCACTCACGAGGGCCAGTGCATGTGCATGTGTGTACGTGCATTTGCCTGTGGGTTTTGTCCTAACACATGCTATCAATTTGAGCCCAAACAAAGCTGTAGAACAACTTAAGCCATTATCGAGAAAGCTTGATAACTTGACACCTCTCCCTTCAATGCAATAGGATGCTCCCTCAGAAGCTCCGCCCCACACATTGGAAACATATTGAGAAGGCCAATTTATTTAGGTTCCTATTTACTGAGCCAGGGCTTTGTAGAAAGTATCAGATTATTTCTTCAGCACGCACAGATTAGCCTACTGTAAGTAAGTGGATTGCATGAAGATGGACAAAAAGTGTATTAGCTTGCAATTGCAAGCTAAAACCTATACTTTTAAACTTAAATATGTTTTAAATGCAACAAAACACTATTCTGATCAGGTATTATGCATACACTGAATCATCCTGAGTGCGATGGAGCAATTATATTGCATATTATACACACTATTCCAATAATGCCCAGAATTGAAATGCAATAAGTTTGTCATATAATATGAGAGCATTGCATGTTAGCTTTGCGGTCATGTGAAGGGCAGATGCTATTGAGGGGGAGATAATTGGTGGCAAGCTGTCTGAAATGTGTAATTAGACGGGACAAGACACTCCCTCTCTTTTCTCTTTCTCTCTCTCTCTCCCCAACCCCTCTGCCTCCGCGCCGGGTGATCTGAGCGCCTTCACATCGGCTTTGATCTAGGCTAAAGTTTTCCGAGTCCTTTCAGATAGGATCAATTTGCTTGAACATGTGTCATTCTGTTTCTGCTCTGCGAGGAGCGCACGGGGTTGTGTGCAAGAACTTCCTCTCACTTTCTCGTCTCGTTGTCTCCGCTTGCTTGGGCCTTGTGTGAGGGGGCCTTGTCTTTGTAGCCTCTGAACTACGTTATGACTGATTATTCCTTCACATTGCTGCTATTCCTCTCAGCGGTGGGCGTGCTGCGGAACGTCAACTCAGAAGAACCAGAACGCCTGGACGCATTCCGTTTTGCTTTGCGGGCTTCCTCACATTTTACAGTTTTACGTTTTTTTTTTTTTGACAGCTGGAACAACTAGAATAAATCGTCGGTCACATTAACATTCAAATGTTTTCAAGACGTCATTGTCAGCTGAGCAACCACACTCACTGTTATGTTACGTAATGCATTTCAATCAATACAATTATGCAAATAGTTTTCTGATTCTGATGTGCGACTGTGAAGGCCCGGGGGTGGGGGGGTGGGGGGTTAGATCTAAGAGTTTAATGCCATCAGTTGTGGCCCTTGTACCATGGCACTTTGCCATCGCAGCCTCTTCCCAGCCCAACGACCAGCAGCTTGAGCCTAATGAAGGTGAGTTGGGAGAGCTAGAGGTTGTTCAGCCCATTACTGATGGGCTCAGTAAGGGACAGCAAATTGGTAAGAGGATGGTAAGGAGATATTAATATTCATAACTCTGTGGATCAGAGGGAAGGAAGTGGGGGAAAAATACACTATATACTATATATACAGTATATATATATATAGTATATAGCCTACAGTATATAGATATGAATGGCATTAACTCTTTTTTAAAGCGTTCATCCAGCTGAGCTCTGATGAGCCCTCATGAATAAAAACACTGTTACACTAAACTTTTTTCTAAAGCGCTCTTCACAACAGCGCCACAGTACAAACAGAGAGCTAATCGCACACCCATGCCTGATGCCTGTGCCAGACTCCGAACAGGGGAGCATTTTCCCTCCCTCTCCATCTCCATCTCCTCCTCCTCCTCCTCCTTCTCCTCTCCTCTCCATCTGTTCCCGGGCTGAGGCAGGGCAAGGAGCCGGGGAAGGCTGCGGGCTGGAACAAGTCTATCTGCAGCAGCAGGCCTAGCCTCTGCAAGCCACAGAGGGGCTCAGGCTGAATGCTAGAGACCCCCCCTCTCTCTCGCTCTCCGTCCAGATGCAGATGACTTCGTTTCTGCTCCGCCTCTACGCTGCACAATAATACCCTTTTGTAGCGCAAGGGCAAAATCCCAGCTTTGTCCAGTCAACCT
This sequence comes from Amblyopsis hoosieri, assembly GCA_027564755.1. Classification (NCBI taxonomy): domain Eukaryota; kingdom Metazoa; phylum Chordata; class Actinopteri; order Percopsiformes; family Amblyopsidae; genus Amblyopsis; species Amblyopsis hoosieri. The sequence continues at coordinate 3,280 of JAODUE010036015.1, forward strand.
TAATTTATGGCACACATATTCCGGACGCACATATTGTTGCGCGAGCTACAAAGGGAATAAGCTTTTTCAAAAACGCGCGAAGAGGAAGTGCCGGCTAGAGGGTTCTAGCACTTTTCTTTGTTTGAGAAATGGTATAAATGATTCATCGGCACATGGCATTCACAGCTCCACCGGTGCATTGAACTTCAAAAGAGGCATATGGAGTCAGAGGTGAAGATTTTCTTCACCCCCAATGTCTTATTACATTTCTCCAACCATCTATTTACTTCAGTCAACCACTGACTGACCAGCTGCCAGTCATCTTTTGGTTGTGTCCATCTTTGGCGTCATCTGATCCAATGATGACCCGTGCTTTTCAGAGATGAAAAATGCCCTGGAAATGTCTACAACCATTTCCTCTGTAATAAAGAGGAAATTAAAAGAAAGCAAACATTTTCCTATAAGGCGCACCGTTCAGATTTTCAAGAGAGAATGACTTCTGAGATTATAATGTCATTATTTAATTTGATTTGCAAGCACGAGACAAAATTGCTATGTGAATTTGATTTAAAAGGAATTTAAATAAATATCCAGCTGTGACTGGTCAGAGTAGGTCTGGGGGCATTATGAGTGAATTTTCGCTGATAATAATTGTTATGGTAATCGTGTTTATGTTAGTGTAGCAAACTGAAAACCCTATTTGTCGCTGGGTAATTAAATCTGTTTATTGCAGTGTAACTTTGGTGACTACTTGTCATTTTACTGTTGTTGTTCTGTGTAAACCTTACGAAAATGGCAGTCCTGTTATTAGCACTGAGATCACTATGACAGTTAATTTAGTTTATTCCTGTGACAGTCTGAAGAACAGGGGAAATACATATCCTAACCTGCAAAATAGCTTAAAACCTTTACCACTCACACTAGTACAATAGGTGTGCGATTAAACTCTCAATAGGATTGGTACATTAAACATGTTATCATATCTGTAATCCAAGTGGAATGGCTCAGAATGTTTTACCGCAAATCCAGCTCAGTGGTTGAGATCGAATGCATTTCACTCATGTTTAGATACATTATAGTCATTATATATATTATATATTTAATAAAACATGTATATTGCATAAGTGGCATTTCAATTTAAATGAATTACATTCCACTTCTTCCATCCAGGTCCTTAACTGTGAGTTCCACCGAACGCTGCTTTCCCCATGTGGCCAAGTGAGGCTATAGAATCTCTCTCTCTCAGAAAAGAATGTTTGAACCTCTTGTGATGTTGCAGGCATTCCCATCCCAGCTAAGATAATGTGAAGAAGAATTGCATTCTTCTGTTTCTCCCTGTAAAGGGACAGGTGTTCTCCTTGACCTGCCATCTGTGGTCTAATCCAAAGTGACTGACCGCCCCCAGTTGAAAAGATCACCAAGAGAGAGACCTTTCAGATTTCTGCTCTCACTGTGAACACAGGGAAACAATGGCCTCCCAGGGAGAAATCAAAACCCACTGATGAACTGATTGACATCACCTGTGATATACAGTATGAGTCAAAGTGGCACTGACACATGGCTTTCAAGAGAAATGTTCAGCCGCTGAACTCGTGTCACCCAACACGCCTTGACTTATAGCGGCTTGGCGTTGGAGCTGACTGCAACACAACAACATGGCCAGAACATTCTTAACAGTGATGAATCTACTGTAAGGTCAACCTTATATTTATATTAATTTATATTATTTAAACAGCAAGATGTCATATACAGTACAGTATGTGTAAAGGGCATGGTGGCTAACTAAAAGAGCATGTTCCGACACTATTAAACACCGCCATAGGAATAACACATTCAGTCCAATAATCAAATATCCTGATGCTACTTGACCATATTCACAGGGTTTCATTTTCAATCACCCGTTGGCCTTTTGCAGTGAACTTAAAATCAATGTTAGCCTTCCAACCCAAGTGCATACATTAAATGATTCATGTAAGATCAAGTAGCTATTTCAAAGAGCTGCAAAAATGTGCTTTCAGCTGAGTAAAAACATATCGGATTACTGTTCCAACAGGGACCCTTATTCCACACATCTGAGCAGCGGTCCGCAGAGTTGATGGCGAGCTTTATCATGCTAGCTGTAGTCTTGCAGAGTCAGACTTTACTTGGGTAAAGTCTGGGACACAGCGTTGGCTAACTGCGTCAAGGCCTACTGTACTTGACAGGAGAGGTTTTTGATCGACGTGCAAGACAATAAACCACATAACTCAAAGTCAGAAGTTAAACTTACACTGAGGAATTCATAGGGAACCTTAGAGATGAGTCAAGCTGTATACAAGTCCTGTTATTCTATTAAATAAGTGGTTAATTATGTGGTTACTACTGGTAAAAAAAAAAAAAAAAAACGAAATTACTAATGAATAAACACTGCAGTCAGGCTGTACAAGTCCTGTTATTCTATTAAATAAGTGGTTATTAATATGGTTACTGCAAATAAATGGATACACTGAAATTAGTAAATAAAACCCTGCAGGCAGGCTGTATACAAGTCCTGTTATTCAAGGAAATAAGTGGTTAATAATATGGTTACTGGTTAAAATAAATTCAACAACCGAAATTAGTAAATAAAACACTGCACTAGCATCACACCGGAGTTATGGATACAGAATTGCGTGTGACAATGCTAACAGCCAGGGAAAATCTACACCACCACTTCCTGAAAGTGCTGTCGAGCTGCCAGAGGAATATGTATCAGAAGTTCAGCACAGACTGTAGTTACAAACATGATGTAATGCTAATGGACAGAGGAAGCTGAGACTAAGCTGGCTGTGTCTGAGACAAACACCGCTAACACATTCTAGCTGGAGTTCTCACCGTGTAGTCATACGTTAGCATTACCTTTTCAATTAAAATACTCTAAAAGCTGAAACCAGTATGTACCACAGAGGCAGGCAAACTAAATATATGAGCACAAGCTAGTGGGTGCTTTATCGTTTGGACAGTCTAGTGCAAGGCCTCCATTAAAATGTCTTGATTAACAAGGCTTTGACAGGAGCCCTTACCTAAAATGTGCCAAACCATTCAGTCGATAAGCGACGCAGGGAAAAGCACCAGATTGGAATTTGAAGAGACAAATAGCATGTGAATGATGCCATGCATTATTATGTCATCGCCATAGTCGTCTAATGGCTATCTGGCATTAATAAAGCAGGATGGGGGGGGGGGGTGGATGGTGGAATTATAGTGGAGCAGATGGTGAGAGTACATCGGTGGCTCAGGAGCTATTTATTAAATGTGTTATTAATTATTTTCAACATGATGAGCTCGGCTGGCTTCCTTCTGGACCGGCTCAGGGAGAGAGAGTTCAGTCACCCTTGGCGTCATTAGGTCTGTCCGCCGCCAGCCGGTCCGTGTGTCACCAAGACGTGCCACCAAGGTCACGGTTTCGGCTCACGTCCTGTGTCTGTACCAATGTGTCACATGGTAATAGCCTCACAGGTGAATTAAACAGCTGCCGTTATTACATGGCATATATTGACTTCAATTGCTTCTCGGTCACAGAAATAGGACCGTGTACTTTAATCTTCTCTCTCACACACACACACACTTGATAATAATAATGCATATTTCATACAGACCTACACATGCAGACAGAAAAACTGCCTCAGTACAAGCTAGAGGTGACAGATTTCTCACCCGCCTACCACCTGCTACACCCCTTGATCAAACACACACACACACACATGCACGCATACACACACGTACACACACACACACAGAAACATGCACACACGCGCGCATTAGTGCATACACATATGCACACACACACACACACACACACACACACACACGCACGCACGCAGGTGGCCGAAGACGGGAGTGTCATGGGTGCACATCTCCACGCCACCCAGGTTCACGCTCTGCTGCTCCCACAGGCTGACTCTATCTTCCTCTCAACACCTTGCACACTATCTCACTCCCTGGTAGTGATTTATAGGCCGGCCCGCCATTTGTTTTTGTTTAGCTAACTGGATGGGTATGCATGCTGGCTGGTTCACAAACAGGACCAGGTCATGCACGGTGGCCTTTGGCTCTTCTGTTTTATCATATTTTATGCTTTGTTTATTTTATTTCATTTCCCATGTGATCAGAATTCCGATAAGGTTGAAAATGGGCTGCAGCCTAAGTGTTGAATAATAGTTCATAGTAATTCAACATAATGAATGTGTTTGAAATGGAAATACGAGCATGATGTAGAAATGACTGTATGGCATTGACCTTTGCTTTTGGAGATAGCGTTGTGAAATGCAAATTCTAAATGTTATTTAATAGGTTTTGGAACAATAATTTCACCGCTGTCTATTTGCACTGCAATTATGTAAATAGTTACAAATTAGGAGCAAGAACAGCAAAATATTATCGAGGGAGGCATGAAAAACAGCTATTGTTTGGATTTTTACTTCTTTTGACTTCCTCGCGTCTAGTCTTTTCACTCTGGTTCTGTGTTCCTCAGCGGTCAGAGGCTGAACTGTGGTTGACCTTGTTCTTCTGGGACCCTTACACGGCCAGATCGTTAGCTGACTGACCCACCAGGAGGCAGGAGAGGAGCGAGGGGTTAGCGGAGCGAAAGTAGAGGATTAGAGCGAGGGGTGGGAAGGGACGGACACCGCTGCATGCAGCCGTGTGCGTCCATGGCGAGGGGAGCTCGGACCAACACAACGCAGGGTCACACCGGAGCATGACACGCTTGGCTCCTAGCGAGGCAACCTGGCTGGCACTGTGCATGCCCAATCACCTGCCCAGCTACAGCAGAACCCAGAAGCCGTGTGCTGCATGCATCGCCGGCACATGGCTCAACAACACTGCTCCTCGCTGACTCAAGAGGTCAGCTCGCTCCCCTCGTCGTACTGATCTGCTGTTGCGAAGGATCGCACATTTAAACGTTCTGCCTTTTCTCTTGGCAATATCCCTGCGCCCTGGAATGTGAGTGAAAGGAGAAACCAATATAATGCCATATAGGGTCTGGACACGAATCCACTGAACGTAGACCCCTAGTTAATTTCTGAACTATTGAACAGCCTTTAATTAATCAGCTCCGCTAAAACAGTTTGTAGTGCTTCATCTGGATTTACCACCATTTCAAAGCACAGGCTTGAATTCAGCGTCATCACACTTGCCCACCCCCATAGACGATGATTGATCCGTCATCCAGAGTGGCTGCACGAACGCTTAAGCGAACTGGAAATTGAGCTGAGAGTAGTCTGAATAGTCAGGCAACGGCATGGAGGCTAACATCGTCAGTCCAGTTTCTCTGATAATTTATCAGATAATTCAAAACTATAAAGACCTATTCAGATAAAATATAAATAAATAAATAAAAACTGGATGTGTTAATATTTATTTTAAAATAGGAAAATTATCTAATTGGTTAAATATCCTTAATTTAAAATACATGTAATCCTTCTATAGAGACTTTTGACATGAAAAAAAAGCACATATTTTGATTTTTCCGGCTGCCAAACAATATTACTTTACAACACTCACACACACATAAAGAATACTGTAAGTATGTATACTCTTCCACTATTAGTATTGATACAGTATAGTGATCTGGTCAGTCCACATTCACAAAGGTTTGACAGACAAATTAGCCTCAGCCAGTCCTTCTACTCAAGTATACATTTCTATACTTACGCATGCCGGGCCTGCTCCCACTGACCAGATAAGAGATTCATTTGACTAAAGATTATTTTCTGGGACTTGCAGCGTTTTTATTTTTGTATAAATTGTAGCATCTGTTTATAGACATTCCTTAATTTTTTTCACCTTTGTTTCTCTGTGGCTGCAGTCATGCATATACAAACCTACACCCTCTGCTCTGATCTGCTCTGCGTTGTTTTTATATATTTATATCTTCCAAAGTGATGATGCCTTGCAGGGACTTGCAGTCATTTGCTTTGAGTGTAAAATTCCACATCTGTTTATGGAATTATGTGTAACTCATTGCATTCTGAGCCAGAAGCATATTTTTGTCATCGTCTTCCTTCTTTCCTGTTGGGGGAAGGAAATATACAAAACTTATTTTTTGCGTTTCTGTGTATATCTGACTGTCAGAATTAGAAAATAAAGTTTTGTTCCCCAATCTCATACTTGCTTCAGCATCAATTTAGGGGACAGATTTGTACTGTAGAAGAAATCTGCCAGGAGGGCGTCATGGTGAATGTTCCAGGGCTGGGCTTGAAGTCAAGCTTTTTCTCAGACGTGACAGTTCTGTGGTTCATTCTGGAAAAGCCTGCTTTTGCCTTTCTCCCAATATCACCTAGAGAGTCACAATGCTAGCACAGCATGAAGACATGAAGACCAAATAATCGGAGAGGCAGTGCAGTCCAGCAAAAGCTTACCGAGGGTAAATAGACAATCACCGTCATTGAAACCTTTCTGGATGAACAACAACATTTCTCCTACCTAGCCTATAACAATTAGCATTGCCATCGACCTCACTGCTGTGGCTAGAATCCACAGCATTAGAGGATTTGTGAAAAGAACATGTTTATGCTTCTGTAGGTTTAACAATCTTGGAAGCCTTCACATAAAGGTTTATCTGGTATTGATCACTGATTGAGGTAATATACCAGTACATGAGAAATGCAAAGAATAGTTTTCAAGAAGAGTTTTGTTTAAATTATCTGAAAACAAACATGCTTCATTCACACTACTAACTGTAATTAGAAATCAGATCTTACTTAATTTATATGAATATAATACATTTCGATACTAAACAATATTTTAAACGATGTAGAAAACTACTGTAGGTGGGGTGAAATATATCTGTGGCCAATTCTGTGGAGTATTACCAACTGTACATTTGAACTGAAACACACAATACCTCCCTGGAGATCCCATGTAGTTGACCTCGCATAATGGCATACTATTTATTTTCTTCTAGCCACACTTCTTAGTAGCCGACAGCCAGTGTTATCCCAGTGGGCACTAAGCTTCCCTAGTACACGAGGCAGTCACAATCTGTATACCTGTCTGCAGCGAGGGGTTTGATTTAGCCCTCCCATGGGAGGACGAAATGGATTGGAGGATGGAAAAATAAGACTATTCTGGACCATAGCAGAGGGAGCACAGGGGAAAAAACACGCAGGATTGTACACAAAAGCAACAAAACAAAACCAGCCCGTTAATGTTAAGAAAGTCAGTAAGAGTGTGCGTGTGCGTGTGCGCGTGTGTGTGTGAGTGTTGACACTGTTTTAGACAAAACCCATCAGACAAATGGACACAGACGCAGCACAGGTATAAAGTGAGAAGAAAATGGCAGCTAGCAGGTGAAGGTTCTCCGCTCTTCCTTTTCGGTCTCCTTTACAGTATCACCCCTCCCCCCCCCCCCTCTCTTTTAACCCTCTCTGGCAGAGTGCTCGGGGAAACACAGTCCTCCCCTGTCAGACCCCTCCCCCCCACCCCTTCCCCCGTCTTCTGCTTCACAGGTAATTAAATGGATTTCCTGTCTTGTAGCCGGCGAGAGAACACGACCCCGCACTCTGCCAGACCGTGTCCGAAGGCACTCCGGGGCCGGCTCCCTGCACCATCTGCATCCCAGTGTCCGAGTGGGAGCAGTGGCCCTAAACACACACGCTGCGCCTCAAGGGACTAACAGGCAACGGGCTCACCGCTAAACACGCTCTCCGTAGACGCCGTGGGTGTGGTATGGGCTAACTGTACAGGTGCATGCAGTTATACTGTAAAAGCGTGAAAACCTCAAGGGTCATATGACATTATCATCTTTGAAACAGCAATTCAGTCAGGACAGACTAGTCTTAATGAAAAATAAAACATTAAGGGCCTCGTGTAGGGTACGTACATTAGTGAGCTAGTGAGTGCAGTGTACAATCGAGCGCAGCCAAACCGCAGACAGCGGTTTGGAGAAGACAAGACAAGTCTGTTCCAGACATATCCGTAAGACCCAGAAAACAGTAAACAAGTTTAACGATCAGGACGTAGACCTATTTATAAATAGCCTATTCGTCTATATATCATCAAACCTAGAGATAACAGGCGTAATTCTACGCCAAAATAATTATGTAATAGTGGAATAATATGGAATAGTGAAAAGTGGAATAAACATTTATTTTAACACCACACAAGCAGTCAAATCCTTCAGCACGTCTCTCCATGGCCTGTGTCTTTGTCTAGCTCAGATTAACCTTGCCGTTGCTTGCTTCCCCTGTTCAAAGAAACGCTCTCACTGGGATAACGCTTGCTTTTCAGAGGCGGAGAATTTCCACCACAAAACCGACTTGTGCTTTGCATGGCATTCAACGGAATAGGTAATCACTCTCTCCTTTCGCATCTCCTCCCATTTATTTGTGCAAAACTCCCAATCTCCCCTCGACCCTCCCATGAATGCATATGCATGAATAGGAAAGCGTAACTTGTGATCCTGTGTTCCTTCAGCAGGCAGAATAGTGTTGTATCCATGTGCGTGATGTTTGTACATACAATGCCATGTTTTAAGTGCGACGGAGTTACGCCTAAAACAGGCGCTAACACGTATACATGAAGCCCTAATTAGTATGTTGGCAGTAGGACTACACTGACATTGATAATATTCATAAATGTATGTATACAGTATATATATAGCCAGATTACTCCCCCCTGAAGTCCTGAAACTGGCAATGATGAAGAGTTGAAGAGAACCCTTGAACAGAATCCAGATGAATGATGTTACTAGTGGGGTTGGGAGAACGAAATGCAGCACAGAGAAAAGGCACAGAGCAGGTTGTCATATACTTTAGGCGCACAGTAAATAGATTGGTTCTTGAGGACGTGCGCAGCTTTGATTGGTTGAGCTGAGCGGGCGTGAGAATGCAGATCCAGATAATATATATTAAGTTATATATCTGTATACATATATTCAAACTGACCATCAAGCACTTCCGGGAACTATTTTAGCCTCTCCATGAACCGTGTGACCGTTGACCATTTTGAACTTCCGTTGGCGTAACTCTGTTATTTCCATGGCTCTACTCCATACTAATGTGAGAACCCCAGAAGCATTAGTCAGACCAGGTTCTAGGGGCACTGCAGGGCTTTCACATACAGGAAATGGAAATATTCTAGGGGGAGGGCTTAGCGGGTAAACACCTCTACAACTGCTGTCGTTGAAATGAATAGTCTCCGACGAGTGACTCATTAACGTGATCAGACTGAGGCTTAGTGAGGAAGATTTGGACATTTTATTGTTGTTGTGGCAAAAGGCATTGAATAGCTTATGTGAAAAATCAGCGATATCGCCACAGAATGGTTTGCAATTGGAACACATCTTTGCCAGACGGGTCCCGTTGGGTATGTGTAATCTGGTTTAACGGTCTTGTTATTCCCTAAAAGTAATATGTGTCTCTGCCTCTCGGAATTAACGCCTAAACAACACAGGCGACACATGGCTTTTGTCTTTGATGCCGTATAAGTGTTGTTTTTTTGTTGGGGATAAATTTGCCACAGTACCCTAACAAAGGTTATGCACAGCAACATGCTTCCACAGTGCATGGAGAACCCAAACTCCCTTCGCCCCCAGTCAACCATGATTTTAATGTCAGATGACCGCTGCTTGTACCAAGGGTCTGAATGTGAAACTGCTGCTACACAGATCACATATAATCACATTCACACTGAGCTGAATTTAAAGAAAACACTCACTCGATGGGGGTGAAATGGTTGCATTCTCTTCTTTTCATTTACAAGGAAGGCACTAAGCCCTAACACTATTACTGATAATTGAGTGGGGAATTATATTCCATCCACTGAAAGTATCACTAACTTGCCAGTGGCTTCACCAATCTTTTCACAAAAAGTTATTAGATGCTGGATACCTCATTTTCACAGGGACAAAAAAAAAAAAAAATCTGAAACTGACAAAAGAAAATTATTTGGAGTAGTTTTTCAGAATGTTATGTTTTTTTAAATCTCTTACTGTACAATGTAGCTACAGTATTCTCCTCATCAAGCTGAATATAGATACGCTCATTATCATAATGTAATCACACCGCACAAGCCTAATGGAGAGTTTAGTTCAAGTTCAAGTACTGTTTATTGTCGTTCATGGTGCTAACACACAAAATCACCACGCAAAGTACATCAAGGATAAAGAGACACCAGTAACTAGACGAGACAAGAGCTATTTAAAAGGCCGTTTGTGCTTGGTGTGACTGGAGCATTAAAAGAGCGGAGTGCACACCCATATGTTCAAGTACCGTCATTTCTCGGGTATTAGCCGCTTAATACATACATTTTGCAAACTGTCGGCAGCTCTGCGGCTAATATTCGGCCTATACAAGGGGTTACATTTTCTTTCTCTCATTGGACTATTTTTATTAACATTTTTAAGGTAATCTGGCGATATTAATTATACATCTAAAACTATAATATTTTGCTATGGTAGTAGGACAATCTGACATGGTAGAGGGCTTTTCACCTGGGAATTGGCATCCCGCTCTCCGTCATGGTAGACTACAGTAAAAGCTTGTGAAACAAGATATTAAAATATTTTTATTTTATGACAATCCGCCGCCACCTCAAAAGTTAATTTATATCCGATTGTATCTCAGACGGGCGGCCGCTTGATCTTGATTCGCAGTCCAAATATTTTCCATGGGTTTCCATGATGGCCCACAAACAAATCTTACTAATATTACTACAAGCATACAGTAGGCTAATTACCACTCTGTTGACAAAAAGCTATCCATACTTTTTGTAGGCTACTCCAATAAGCAGATATAGAAAAATGATGAGTGTCTGATTAGTCCAGGTCATGTCCAACCGTTTACAGCCTTGCCGCTGCTTCGGAACGTTGAGAATATAGGCTGGTATATTGAAGTGGTTGGTGTGCGTTTTTATTTACTTTTTTACATAAAAATGCCTCCAACCCGATGACGTAACACTGAATAAACTGGGTGCGGATAATAGACAAGTGTATTTCTAAAAATTACACAAAAGACTGACCTGCGGTTAATATACGATGCAGTTTATAGCCAGGAAATTACGCTATGTACACAATATAGAAGTAGTTTGAAAGTAGTATATATATATATACATTGTGGACAGAATAAATAAATACTTTATGCCGTATACAACAGTATAATAATAGCTGTTGTGGGAGAGTCCATGTACCTCCAGGTGAATGGTGAGTGTGTCTGTTGTCATGTTGTCAGGGGGGCGGGGGGACGAGTGTGTTGCTGATGCAATGGGTGGCAGCTAGGTGTTTCAGAAGTCCTGACAGCTATGGGGAGTGGGAGGGGGGAGAGAAGCTGTTGCAGAACCTGGCAGAGCTGCTCTTGATGCTGTGAAAAACCTCCTAGGGCAAACATGCTGTGTTGAGAGACAGATGAGAGGGGTGCCCTCACAATCGCAAAGGCTCCATGGAGGATGGGGATGGGAGGGTAGGCGGTGTCCTGGACGGAATGGAGAGAGTCGGTCGAAGATATAGTGAAGATGTCGAACAGAGCCAAGCGTGTTTTCTTTTACCTTTCAAAATTTTAATGTTATGTGTACGCATTCGAAGACGTTAGATTTAAGCTAACCCTTTGTCCAGCGATTCTGTGTGTTCGCTGTGTAAGCAAATGTTCGCTGCAAACTCAAAGCGAACGGAAATCCTCTTGAACACGCTGGCGTCGAAAGCTGAGCTGAAGTCGCTGGACAGCCTTCTGACACAAGTGTCTTTGTTGTACAGGCGGGAAAGAACCAAGTGCAGGGTGTAGGATGGGGATGCACAGGGATGATGCCGGTCTGTTTGAAGCTGTCTGAAATGACAGGCTCAGAGAATTGTAAAAAATGTCTGTGAGGACATTGGCCAGCTGGTTGGTGCAGTCTCTGAGAATGTGGCCAGGTACAGAATGTTGTCAGGGGCTGCAGCTCTATGTGGGCTGACTCTGGATAGAGTCTTCTTTACTATAGTTAAGTGGTAAATGGCAGAGCCATGGAAAGAACAGAGTTACGCCATCTCCGTTCACTCCAATGGACCGTTTTTTTCACAGCAATGGCAGATCATGGAGCCTCAAAATTGTTCCCGGAAGTTAGCCTAAGTACCAAATATACCCAATACATTTTTATTTTAAATGTAAATTGGTGCATTTATTGACTACTAATTACCAAATCTGTATACAGTATATATATTCAAACTGCCCACCAAGCAGTTCTGGGAACTATTTTGGGAACTATTTTGCCTCTTCATGAACCATGCGACCGTACCATGCAACCGTATTATTTCCATGGCTCTGGTAAATGGACTGCATTTATACAGCATAGCGCTTTTCTAACCTTCTGGCCACTCGCTTCACAGTATAACCTCACATTCAATGCATACACAGATGGCGGTGTTAGCCATTCAAGGTGCCACCTGACCACCGGGAGCAGTATAGTGTTGGGTTTCTTGATTAGGAAAACCTCGACACTTGGTGAGGAGTTTAGCGGCATTCGAACCAGCGACTTCTTGATCATATGTCTTCCTTACCTCTTCAATAAGGGTCTAAGCTTCCTTCCTTTGCCCCATCGCTTCAAGACTTCCAGGAGACACCAGAGAAGCGTAACATATAAGAGAGGGGTCACCTCTCACCTTAAACAGCTAACAGCTGTCCTACACCCCATTGTTAGGATCCCACTACATCAGCAGGGTATTAAGTGCACTTCAAATAGAAGACCGGAGATTATGGGCATGGGGGCAGACATGTCTTTGAAATGCTCCACTTCAAATGTCTTGACATGAGACTTCATAACCGTATCACAAGGAAGAATTACACCTGACAGGTTGCTTGGGGTCCTCCGGGGAGCATCTGTGCATAGGAATCTGTCAAGTAGGCAACCATCAAACTTTGAAGCTTTGAGCTTTTCTTTTTTATATTATTATTATTTAACATTAAGATGTATTAGCATCTACCTCAAAGCACAGTTTACAAAGTGCTTTACAAAATGGTACAACGCAGCAGTAAAAAGAGAAGGGAAAAGGGAAATGGGATTAAAGTTAGCAGACATCAAAATTTAAAACATTGTGAGACAAGGTTAAGGGAGAAAAAAAAACATCTATGGTATAAAATATCTGAGAGCCAATAAAAGTGTGATTTAGGAAGTTATAGCACTCAAGTGCGTCAGTAATTTAATCATCGCTCAATACATCTAAGCTGAGTATCACTTGCAGGAGATAAATAGCAGTTGGGTGCTCATTCAGGACATTTGCTTTGCCCCTGGCAGTTGGGGGGAATCCCTGACACCATAGTCACCCATACAACTCATCAATGTCAAGTCAGCGCCCTGACACCATTATGAGTTCTCCAGCGGAAGGCTATCCTTCAGCGATAGGCAGGCTTTCATCTAGAGAAAAGAGGCTATACTATCTCAACAGGTCCCAGCTCAAAGATCTGCCTGCCCGCTGAAAACGCCCCTCGAGACTGGAGGTGGACTTAGCTATTTCCCTGGCCTAACGACCCTGCCATTAGCAGGCAATTGAGATGAACCAATAGAAATTGCGGCTCACGCTCAGAATTCATTAACTGCATGAGCGTGACGAGTCACAAGGAGCGGAGCGGAGCTCTACGTCTTTTCTCCCACCAGGATTGGCAAACATAAATCAGACATGAGAGACCGGTCATGGAGACACAGGCACACACACGCACACGCACACACACACACACACAGGCTACTCGCTAGTCAGGAAGGAGTATGCAAATGAGAACCTCGACCCAAATCAAATTCCCGAGCCCGTTCGTTAATTGCAAATTACAGACCCCGGCACCCCAATCAACAACCTTTTAAAGGGAATGATTTCAGACTCATTTTTTCAGTCCACGGAAAAAAGAAAAAATATATGAAAGGGCAATGGAAAAAGCAAATGGCTGGATTTGTGATGCGCGCTACAGCACCACAGTAGTGGCAGCTAAGCCTGATCACTGGAGGGGAAAAGGGTTAGCCGGTGGACAAAGAGAGTGCTATTACCAAGGACAGTGGAAGTGGTCTTTCTGTAAATTGAAGGATTATAAAGATGTCTCCGCTGGGCACCAGATTCTGCCTTCTCCCTCCTCCTCCACAGTTTACTATAGCAAATGAAAGCACTGCTCTGCGGAGCCAGTTGCATTATTACCACTTCATACTGGGTCAAAACGGGAAATCTTCCTATTGTATGCGCCGGTAAAATGACACGACATCAGTCTGTTTAATTTGAGTCGTCGCGGAGATCCTCCACGTCTCCATCATTGTTTTGTCAAGTGCCCTCCAGTCCTAAACACAGCAAATAAGTCCCGGTTCATATTTGGGTTTTCTCATCTGTTTTCCCACCTCAGCTGTTTCCTAACAGAGACGAAGTGGTGAAAGTCTTAAGAATCGACACACAGGCTGAACATGTGCAGGCATGCAGGCCGCGCGCTCTCTCTGCTGAGTGATTGTGAAGTGCTTTGTGCTTTCATCATATGTTTTGTTAAATCAGCAAACCAGCCTCACGATGCGCACACTCACAGGCGCACGCACAGACACACTCACAGGCGCACGCACAGACACACTCACAGGCGCACGCACACACAACGTCACAGTATTCCACTATAAATGCAAACTTTTTTGATTCACTCCCACAAAACATAGAGACACACACACACCCAGACACCTACACGTACACACACACACACACACATGCGCACGCGCACACAGACACACACCCATCCCGGTAAATTCGACAGGGAGGAGATGTGAACGAAGCGATATTCTAACCTCAACCTACAGTATGTGGAGGCACACTTAAATGGCGCTTCCCCCACTGCGGGTTCAGCCAATGAATTATCCCGTCCAATAAATCCTGTTTGGGGGATAATCCCTTTCCCCATCTTGTGGACAGACACTTTCTGTAATGAAATGGCCCCAGGTCCTTTCGCTTGTAACCCAGTACCATCTAACCCTGCCTTCAGGGGAAGGGAAAAGCTTACTGAGGATTGTGACCCCACTCAGCCCCCTGCGCTGCTCCAGAGGCTTTGTCCCGCCTCTCACCTATACCCAGAGCCCAGCCGACATCACCAAACCCCCCTCCCCTCCCCTCCCGCTCTCTCAGCTCCAAAATCCATGCTCCTAGTCTACCAACGTCACCGAACCCCCCCCCCCCTTCCTCTCCCTCTCTCCCTTTCTCCCAGCTCCAGGCTGCCTGGCTCCTGGCTCAACTCCACCCCACGCTGCGAGCTGTGCTATGTCAAAATGAGGCCCACAGATCTCCATTAGCTCTGCTGCATGCACATGCATCTGGCCCCTCCCGACCTCCACTGTTTTTCTCTTATTTATATGTTTCAACCCGGAAAAAACAGGGCGGAAGGGGAATGAAGTTAAAGTGAATCCCTCTCCACATCAGACGATCCAGGCATGGGCAAACAACTCCAGCACTGTAATGAGATGGCTTGCTGAGGCATATTCCCTGCCTCCATTTTCTTCAAAAGCCCAGTTGTGTGCGTGCGTGCGTGCGTGCGTGCGCGCGCGCGTGGAGCTCCTGGTCAGCAGGGGAGCTGTAGCTGCCGTGATAAAGCGACGGGAAGGCAACCTAAGCCGGAGCGGTGCCGCAAACAGGAGGTGTAAATGACATCGGTGAAAAGCCGGCCGGAGGCTCTCCGGGGCCGGAGATGGATGCAGGATGCAGTGCAGAACTCTGGGAAGACTAAGCCAGGGTTTTAGCCAGTAATTGGGTTTTTCACGGTGCAGCTGGAAAGCCTCGTAAACAATGCAGCACATTGGAGCACTGCAGCACTGAGGAAAATGGTTCTGTATCCATTAAAATGGCACCGTATAGCGAGCAAGGCGTCCATAACAGCGGTGACTGTTTCGTACAGTCATTCTGTCAGCTGCGGGCATCATTGTGGTTAATTGCGAATATTTTTCAGAATGAGCGGAAAGCGCCGGGCGCGGACGAATGTCAAGGCCAGTAACTCTGCTCGTGTAGATTTGTTACCGCAAACACAATCGCAGTTCTGCACACCTGGGCACAACCATTATCCTCCTGCTCATTTCCTTGCCTTCGTTAGGAACCCCCCTTCCCTTCCCCAGCCAGCCCACCCACCCTCTATCCTCCTCGGGCGCAGGTAGCCCTTTCTCTTCCTCCCTCCCCATATCTCGTCCACGGACACCTGGCTGATAGGCAGCGAACGGTGGAACCTTCCCCCTACCTATCATCCCCCTGTAGGGCTGTAGCCTGGAAACCTGCCCTCTGTGTGTGTGTGTGTGTGTGTGCGTGTGTGTGTGCGCATGTATGTGTGTGTGTGTGTGTGTGTGTGCGTGCGTGTGTACATTTAAAATGGCATGTGTCTGCATATCATTTGGGCTAATGTCTTGTCTGTTTTGGACATAAACTCTTAGCTTCTCTGAGGAGAAGAAATCCATATGCTGGGAATGCATTTCAAATCCCAAGGAATTATAGCCCTGGCAATTACCACCACAATGAGCGCATGTGCACCTACAGTACATGCACGTGCACACACACACACACAGTCTTAGTTATGCACAGTTTCAGCTATCGGCACCAGACCCAAATTCCAGCTAAATGTCAAGGTTTACATTTTCACGTTATCGCTAGTAGCAGAGACGTCACCTGATGTCTGTGTGGTTTTAATTATGCAGGTCACGGCAGACCGTTTAGGAAACTTTGGGGCTCACTTTCTCACTATTTCTCTCTGTCTGTGCCAGCGTTGTCAACTGTGGGACGTTCACGTACAGTACTTTCCCATCTAAGACGCCTGCCATCTTTGATCACACTACTAAGATCTGTAGTTCCCTTCTCTGTTTAACCTGTGCTTCCCTGTTAATCACGGGGATCCGAACTGTGCGTCAACGCGCCTTTGTTTTGGCCCTATGATATCCATGCCCCCACCACACACACACACACGTCCCGCCACATCCCCCCTCTCCGCTCCCCTAACGCAGCTCGGGGAATGTTAATCTTTGAGATGCGCTAATGTTTTCAATTAATTGGCATCATTAGTGAAATGGTCGACCCACAGAGCAGAGAGACATGATAAATGGGCAGGTGGAAAATAGCACGGGTCTGTATCTGCGTGTGTGTGTGTGCGTGTGTGTGTGTGTGCGTGTGGGGGGGGGGGGGGGGGGGGGGGGGGGGGGGGGGGTTTGGGGAAAAAAAAAAAATTTAAAATTAAACTTTTTTTAAAAAAAAATGTTTTTAAAACCCAAAAA
>JAODUE010036026.1:7518-44067 GCA_027564755.1 Amblyopsis hoosieri
ACAATGGCTAGTACTAGACACCCCTAGATCCACAGCGCTGCGTCAAGCAACCTCCCCCTCTTTCCTGGATCGATCCTTTTCCCAGCTGCCATAACAACCGGCAAACATTTACTTCATCTTCTGGGACTGGTCTGTTGTGCTTGGACAGGACTTGTATGCCTCGTCATTGCCGTTTTAAGGCATTCACATTGACGGGTGTTTTGATTACAAAACAATGATTTTAGAGGTTTGTTTGACCTAAACTAATGCGTTCCTCCGACCCACACTGAAGAGATTAATAGAAGTCAATAGGGTTACTTGGAGAGCTGACAGAGACTATTTGAAATCCAATTATTAACAACAAACACCGCAGTACTAGGAAAGAGCCGGCGCTGAAGCACATCTTACCGAGCCAAATTACTTGCAATTGCACACATGTGTGTGTGTGTATTACGAGTATGTAGTGTGTGTGCAGTGAGAGTGTAATGTGTATTACGAGTGTGTAATGTGTAGTGAGAATGTGTAGTGAGTGTGTAGTGAGTGTGTATTGTGAGCTCCATGGACGCAGCGGGTCCTCGTGAACAGAGTTCCTCACCGAGAACTTCTCATACAGCTGGTAAGTGAGCAGCGGGTTGGGCAGCTCCCGGAAGTACAGCTTGCACAGCGAACCCACACAGTGGATGTCCTGGATGTACACATCTTTGGTCAGGTCAGGGATCTGCTCAGAGTCAAACTCATGTCTGGTGAAGCAAGGAGGCAGAGTTGAGAGGGAGTTAGCAACTATGTTGAGGATTGAAAGGTATGTTAAAGTATTGTTAATACATGTTGTAAAACATATCGCTACGGTAGCCCTGACGTCATGCTCTTGGAATTGTTCTAACATAATGTTTGCTGGTGCATGACGTCAACAGCTATTGACGCCGGCAGTAATTGTAAGTCACTTTAGATAAAAGTGTGAATGCTTTAAATGTACAATTTAAGAAACGATTAACAAACGTGTGTTTATGTGAAAGGTAGAGACTGGTTGAACACAACCAACTAGTGTCCAATAAATGTTATACAGTAAATCCAGCATCCGTTCTACAACCATCTTCTTCCAGGTCTTTCGAGCAAGACTAATTGGCATATAGGACGCGGGCCTCAGAGTGTCTTTACACAGTGCTTCAGAAATGACAGTGTAAACAAAACAAATACTGTAGTAATCTCGCTTTAGGCAAGATGGAAACACGAAGGCAGGGTTTCAAGCAAATATCTCAACACCAAGTGCAAATCGGGGATCTTTCTCCAAAGCCTCCTAATCCTCAATCAAAATATTTAATGTAATTCCATACAGCTATACGAAAACCTTCATCTGATGAGCACAACACTTATGCATTTTACTTCAAGCTCGTCATCTCAGGACAATATAATTTAGGGGGAAAAGTGTGTATTCCACAATTGCGTGCTGTCCATACACACTGGAGTAAGACCATATCATGTGCAATGCAAATGAAAACATAATGGATTATGTTTTGCGGTTTCACAATGGCAGTAATCCTGAAAATAATTTGTATAGTATTAGTGCTTAGATGTGGCATAGGAGAAGATTAGATTGGTGAGGGACACCCTTTGCCTGGAGACTTACTTTAAAATAAAGGCCATATTTGTTTGGGCGGATATTCAATTAAAAAATGTAAACGAGTACAGTCAACACATCACAGCAGAGTACTGAAGTCATATGGAAATGCCTGACCAAATGGCAGCGTCCTTAAACCGAAAATCCCGACTTCAAAAAATCCCTTCACAAATGTATAAGGGAGATATTAATGTTCTCCCATTGTCAATCTGCAGGGGCTTTTTACCGCAGTTTCTGGATATTCGAGGCGATTCCAGAGAGCCGATAGATTCCATCGACCACACCGTGCTTCTCGATGAACTCTGTGCAGCTCTTGAGAACCTGAGGAACTGAGAGCATAAAAATAACATGCCATTAGCCACAATGCTCTCCTTCAGCCAACAATCGCTCTTTTCCGCTGTGTTCACATGGAACACGGCAGACGGTAGATGGCAAACGGTTTCTGGACGACGCGACAAAAAAGACTGACGGAATGACAGTTGCTATGTTGACGCTGCATTGTTTCCAAATGCCAGCAATTTAAGAAAGAATAGTGTGTTCAGTGAGTGGTCAGGGGTTTACAGATAGGTTGTAGAACTGTACAAATTAAATAAATTTGATTTTAGTTTTGTGCCATCGACATCAAATAAATTTTCTGCATCGTTGATGTCAGATAGCAGAAATATTTTAAGCCTGTTAGCATGTGAAAGGTAGAGTTGCTATAATACGATCCTCTTTGTCTATATGCGGTTGTAAATATCTTTACACGGTCATGTTAAACTGTTTGTTGTGTTGCATTTATCTAGCCATAGAAGAGATATCAGTGGCATGATACACGAAAACAACGACACGCTGGACTGAATTTTGAGATTACATATCGTTGCCTGAGAGGACATGGCTGGGAGAAAGACCATAATTTTTGGCAAGTAACCTACACACAGGCAGATAACGTGCTACAATCAAGACCACACCACCAAGACATGAATTATCCTGCTGAACACACAAAGAAATTACTCATTTAACTTAGGCTTCCATAAATCATCAAGAACTGGTACGGGCGAACTGGTAGATACTGGTAATAAGGCGATAAGGTAGCGTGGGTTAGCAAGCTTATGTGGGTGAGGAGAATCCTCGGCCCGTCCAACATCATTCGGGAAAAAATATAGTGGGAACCTCGCCGAAGCAGCTGTTTAAGACAAATTCCACACATAGCTGAGAAGAAAGGGAGGGAGGGAGAGAGGGAGAGAGAGAAAGGACACACTGAAAGGATTCAGTGTGTATGTATGTGCATGATGGCAAGGCAGGATAAACTATGATATCCTTGCATGCAAACACAAATGTATGCCTGCCTCTTGCAGTACACATTAATGTTTCTTTAAAGTGACAGAATATTTTAATACAGCCATATGTGATGAATCGCATGAAAAGCTTATTCGCCTATTCATAAATGTGAAATCAAAGAGCCGCAGCAAACCGGGGGGACAAATATTGGGCTTCCTCAGCCATATTTGCAGTAATCAAATTCAAAATGCATTTTGAAGCCTTAAGTCATATCCATTTATGTATTAGTTTAAATGTACTGCTCGCTCTGTTACAAGGGTTCCGACCACACAGAGAGACTTTAATCTTTCTACCTTGTAAAAAGTGCAGCACAATGTCTTATCTTTCTAAGTGATGGTAAGGAAAGGGTTAGAGCATACAAGTATGGGTCTAGTCTAGCATAGTCTATGTCCACAATCCAGAATGTTTAGTGGACCAAGTTTGGACCCTTGTAACTAGGGATGGCACGATCCAGTTTTTTCAGTCCCGATACAGATACAGATACTGGCACTTTGTGTATCGGCCGATACCGTGTACAGATCCGATTCCAGTGTTAAATTAAGTTTTAAGTTAAGATAGGAAAGTAAATGACAGCCAATCTATATTTTAGGACTTAGATGCATTTTAGAAACCTGCTGCTGATAGTGTGGTCTGGGAAGGTTAGATATGGCTGATGCTTGACTGTAGACCTACGCGTGTAAATTAATTTAATTGGATAAGCCCCATGAATTGGTTACAACTGTCCAATTGTCACAGATACCGATCCAGCTATTTAAGTCACATACCGATCTCAGTATCGTATCGGTGCCATCCCTACTTGTAACCTTGAGATATCACGTGAATACAAGAGCCATACAGTTGGGCTCAGTATTAAAATTGGGCTGGATCTATTCTAAGGTACTATTCTAGTACATTCTCTACAGACTGCTAGAGATACAGCAGACACTAGTACAATAAGATAAACACCCTGACGCTATTGACCGTAAGACCAGGAGATCGACCGCTTACCTTTCACAACACTAGCTGACCTGCTATTTAAGTTAACTCTTGGAGTACGAGCCAAACCTAGACCGAGTATCTAAATGTACAGTTACCGTTATCTACGGTCTTCTAGAGAAATGCAACAAATGGAAAATGTCACTGCGTGTGTGTGTGTGTGTGTCTCACCATCGTGGCCTGAGTTGAGCAGATGCTCTCCCAGGTCGCAGCCGAACACCCTCTCGCGGAGAATGCCCCTCTGCTTCAGCTTCTGCTTGGTGGGCCTGGACTTCATGAAGGTGCGTAAGAATGTGATCAGTTTCCCGTGCTTCTTAGACACTGAGGATGACACACGCAGACTGGGGTCAGGCTTTTTGTTTCTCTCTCTCCCTGCACACGCTCTCGAACTCCGCCGGAGCTCGCTTATCAAGCAAGGCCTGCGTGAACCACCGCAGACCTCCCGAAGTCCCATACGAGCTGCCCGCGTTCATCCCATTGCGGATTGTAACCGTATTCTCATGGCAAGCCCCTTCCATTATGCCACGTAGAGCTTCCCTGAAGCGTAAAGCTGGGGTCCCCAAGAACCACCTCTGGGGCAAACACAAAGGCGTCCCCCATACCCAGGCCCTGTCCCCACAGCTCCCTCTCCATGCAACATGGGGGCAGGCCCTTTTCTCAAGGCCAACATCCAGCATACTCAGACAATGTGTCCAGGAAAAGTGCCTTAAGCCTCTTAAAGTACGGCACAGTTGTTTCCTACATTTTGAAGCAACGTGGAAAAGCTATTATGGGGGAAAAGGAATTTCTGCATTTTAAGAGAGGGACGATGAAGGCAGTACAGACTATCCTGTACGGCGAATAGTAAAATGTCAATGGCTGCTGAGATCGCAGGCACATTGACTTTCCTCCACTGGCCCAGTTTACATGATACTTCCTAAATCCATCCATTAAAGTGCAACTACTGCACCCCAGCTCTAAGCCCGACTCCACCCACCACACCACTCGAAACATGCTAAAACGGTGTGAGTGGGGGGAAAGGAGGGGCTGAGAGGGGGAATTAAGCAAATGAATTCGATGACTTTTGAGCGGACGGAGTGTGCCGTTGAAAACCAGCCAGGTACTGGGGTGATTTTTAACGGATACGATCCATTTTCAGCCCACACTAGTCTTTTGTTATAAGCATATATTATCATATAAAGTGTATTATTTAAAATGTTATGGAATAGGAACAATTATGGGATAGTTATTTGGGAATGCAAAAAACTATCAATGAAAGATCTACTCCCACAGATCTTCAAGGGGAATATCTACAGAGGTAGAGGTCCTTGCCTTGTGTTGATACCCAACCCTCCTTCAACCCTTTCCACTTCTCCAGTAATGACACTCATCCTGGCTGCTACTGCTAAATCCTTCCCCGAACCTTAAAGAAACGTCTATCATGTTGCATATGTTCTGTGCCAACTCAATCCTCCATAAAGTAAAACAACAAAACTACGTATATCTTTACAGACTGCAACCACGTGTTCTTGGGTAAGAATTCTCTAAAACCTTTACTTAACCCACAGTCTAAATTCAACATTTTGCTTTGTTTCTGCTATTTGCGATAATGGTATTTAGTATTTAGTTTCATAATCACAGAAACAGCTGCAGCTTATACCAACACCTCCCTACTGGTAGGCTCTTAGTAAAGCGAAAAAAACAGTCCAATCGGTTTTCTTTTCCAAATTCCAAGTCATGTGCTTTAATTTTTTTTTTTTTTTTACTGATTAGAAATACAGTCACATTAGTTGTCTTTCCCATACGAGTTTCACAGACTTGCCTTTTCTTTTTAGTCTCCACACACCAGCTCCATTAACTCTTGGGGTTTTGGGACACGTTTAAGTTCCAATTAAATAAGAGCAGCTGATATGAGATTAAGTCTTTTGAGGGATACAGTGTGTCTTCATGGTTTGCTGTGCCAAGCTCTGCCAAATGCTCCAGTTCTGCATATTGTCGCAATATGAAAATAGGCCATTGCTTGGAATGCGATCTCCCATAACAAAATGAGCAAAGGCAAGTTGTTAGGATGAATGGAAAACCTGGAGGAAGCCTTTTAAATGTCTAAGCAAATGTTACTGGGGAAAACTAAGTGACTCCAAGGCTATGCCTTTACCTTGAAATTAATTTTCCGACCTGGCCATACAAATGACCCATCTCAGAAAAATTAGGCCCTCTGGCCCAGAGACCAGTAAGAGAAAATGACTGCGAGAGAAGTGCTTCGCAGTCTATTTGATTGACCTAGCAAAACACCCTGACCACAACAATACGGTTGCTGTATTCTATTCACTGAAAAACTATCAAATAAGATATAGCATAAACCAGCAGAGCTAGCCTTCAAGGCAGGGTCCTCAAATAATAACAGTGGTTCCATTCCAGGAAGAAAAAAAAAAAAAGAAGTTTAAATTCCTCTCTCTGGGGGGGGGGGGGGGGGTGCCTTGGTACGGCACTGCACACAGACAAAACGCGGGGACTGCTTTGTTGTTACGAGGCATCAAAAGGGCCTTCACCATTTAGTCCACAGCTCATGGTGCATCTATGTGTTAGTCTAGCTTCCACCAGCACGTCACTTTTATTCCGACACCCAGATCAACTGGAGAGAGTGACATTCCCAGAATGCACTGAAACCCCTAGCCTGGCTGCGCCCGACTGATGCTCTCAAATCAATTGTTTTCGCCGATTATAGTCTGGAAACATCAGCGTTTTCACAACCACCCTGCTGGTCACCCAATAGCGTGGGTTCATGAGATGACGTTGAAGTCAACCGTGTTTCTAAATGGTGGTAGAGCTATATGAGGCAATAAAAACAGTTGTGACAACATCGATTGGTTAAATACTGTCCAATAATTTCAGAATTAACCAGAGGTCTACGCCCAGTAGGAGGCAACAACTGTTAACACTTTTCAATGGAGCCTGGCCAGACCTTATTCACAAAGTGAATATGGTTTGGTTACACCAGGCTATCAAACCCCATCTACTCTATCAAAGTCCTGGCCGCTCGGCAGCCATATTACTGCCTACAGGGAGATGATTACTCAATTTAAATGAATAGGGAAAGAGCTATAGGAACTGCAAATCATGTTAATCTTAAAACAAGGTTGATATCATACAAACTTGTGGCTTCCACAGGATCATATACCATCACTTCACAATCTCGTAGATGATTGGTTTGGTTCCAGGCTTTAAATGTATGAAGATTTTCCGAAAAGCCCTCTATAGACCAGCACACAAATATTTTCTATATAAAAGATTAAATAAAGTCAGCTATTAAGCTAAATACACTGTCAAATTCACCAAATATCTTCTCGCATGTCGCTATCTTACTGTTCTTTGTGCGTGTTGAAAAAATAATCTGATACTCCTACACAGCCCTGGCTCTGTAAATAGGAACATAAACAAAGTGGCGAACACCGCTCATATCAACAAAGCACTACGCTTTGCTTCACAATGCATTTCTATGTGTGAGGCGGCGCTGTGGAGGACAGCTGCGCGATAATGTTTTGATTTGAGCTTGAAGTTAGCAGGAATGACTGACCCTGCTTTTAAGGAGAGTAATAATGTCCTGAGCAAAGAATGACATCACACTTCCTGTGTGCGTTGTTCTCAAGCTCCTCTGTCCTTTGTTTTCATAGCAGGTCCAGCCACGCGTGCATGTTAGTGTGTGTGTGTGTGTGTGTGTGTGTGTGTGTGTGTGTGTGTGTGTGTGTGTGTGTGTGTGTGGCCACGAAGCATTTGCTTGGCTGTCTAAAACGATTATTAAACATCTTGTGCATCTCAGCTGCTTTAAGTAGCTACTTAAATATAGGACCAAGAGCCGAATAAATGTGTTGCATTACTGACACTCAGAATTGTTTTTGCTCTACGCGAAACATTTACAAACTTTTACAAAAAGGTACATGATAGAACTGGCTGAGCCATCATGGGGTCGGAGTAGGTTGTCTGATAATTGACCTATCCCAAGCCCCGCCCCTTTTTGCATGTCCTCCAATAACAGTTGAGAATTTTTTTAATCTGAGGAACCTCCCGTCAACTGTCTGTTTTGCTGTAGTAGCTTTCTATGGTGTATTGTCCTACCTAGTTACAGTAACTACGTAGGACAAGTGAAAGGGGCGGGGCTTGGGAAAGGTCAATTAGGCTTTCAGAGCAAAGAGGGCACACTGAGGTCAAAGCTAAACAAATGAGCGCACAGCACCTATCTATAATTTGCATATACTGCATCAGATAAACTCCAGTAAGGAACAATGTTACACTATGTGTAGGCTAAGATAAGATATAAATATACATTTTAGTTCCATGAGAAATAACCAAAGCCTTATTCAATTAAATTTGGTATGAAGCCTAATGCACATCTTCAATGCAAAAATAATTGGGGAAAAAGTATATATATAAAATATGAGGATGCACAGTAAGAGGATAGATAATTCGGGAGCTATCAGGCACATTTAATCCAAATGCCAGTTTCCATGAGTACTGAAGATCCAGACTCCAATGTCATCTTATTAGTCTATTACTTGAACCAACAGCCATTACCGTTAATGCACCCACATTTGTGAAGGAGCAGGAAATCTATTTCACCATCCTCCCCATTATAGTACACCCTGTCAAAGAAATTAAAATGCAGGGCATTTGACTAGAATGGTTCGGTTTGGCTTTCTGTCTCCAAGAGAGCCAAAAGCTTTACCAAAAAATTCAACAGTGTCCATTTAATGCTGCCATTTCTTTAAGCCTTTCTGGAATCTCTGAACCACTGCGCTTAATTACATTCCTATAGCCATCTTATTTTACCCAATGACTACATAACAATCAGATAATTTGAGGAGTCCCTAAATATAGGCAAATTCTATATTTGGTCAGGCATTAAAAAGCCATCCCAGTTTGAAAATGTAAACATTTCTCAAAATAGTGTGAAACTATCTATCTATCTATACACACACACACACACACACACACACACACACACACACTCATACATAACTAGTTCCCATTGGGATTTGTTGGGGCTATTTAGCATGTAGTGTAAAGAACTGGGAAGCAGTTGTGAGTGACAGCAACCTTAGGCCAAGAGAGCTTGCAGGAGTAAAATAGCTTACAATTTAGTTTCTTAGACAATACCTGAACAACTCCATCTAAAAGTAGGCATGACCGGTAATATCCAGTCATCTAAAATCATATCTATGGTGACAATTCTTCCCTTGTGTTGGCTTATTATTATAAGTATTTCTTACATGTGTAAATTATGTAAAGATGGCTTATTATAAAACATACTCTTACTTGCTCTATACTAATAAAACAATACAAAGACGAGATCATGCCTTGTGCGTACTTCACACAGAGTCTCCAGTGTATTCAGATGTTATCTTTGGAAATATAGGCTGAGACCTGTAAAAGAATAACAGGCTCAATATTATCTTACAGCCCAGTAGCTGAACAGACTGTCCAACTTTGACACTCAAGACAGAGGGAGCCTAGTCTGGAATGTAAACAGTAGTGCTGACAGTAGGCTACACAATCCTTCATCTTTATAGATCACTGCTGTTGCCTTCACAACACAGATACTGCTTAATAGGCAATATATAAAAACAAATAAAAATAAACTCAAAGTCGTCTGATTTGATGTGCATGCCGGTATCAAGACAGTAGAAGTATTCAAACAAAATGTGCAACCAATAAGAGTTTTTGTGAAAGCCTACAGTAAATCTACTTAATGACGACCATTTAAAACGGAACAATGTGAAACCTGAATTTTTTACGGAAAACAAATCTGGCGCATCAGTAGTATATGTTCTTACCTTTGTTCAATAATGTGGAACATGCTTTTACCAAAATGACAGGTTTTAATGTCCAAAGTAATCACCAAAGCGCCCAGTTTCCTCTCGAAATTTTTATAAAGGTGCGACGAAACTACACCTGGCAAAAACGTGCGTGTCCCGGGGCATGGGTTGAAATGAATCTAGACAGCGAGCAAACTCTCTTCGTCCTGTTAGTACTTCCCTGTATCGAGTTACAGACGGGGGCATGTGGAAATTCTCTGCCGAAAAGACCGTTTGAAAACTGCCGCATGAGTAGAATAATCTATTATTACACGCAGTAGGAGACTCGGAGTAGCAGTCCCTTTTGCCGTTTGCGCTTTGTAAAGACTACGATAGCCTCCCAGCTCTTGGTAATGTTTTCAATGACTAAGGACTATTTCAGCGAGGGAAACATTTACTGCAGGACAACGTCTCAACCCATATACAAGTCAGCTGATGCATGCGAGTTGTTCTCCACAGTACGTGGAAAATGCGCTCATTTAACCATATTCGTAGCGATAGCCCTACTAAAAACTCCAGCTCCACCGAGTACAAATTCACTCGTAATTCGATCAACAATATAGGATAAAACTACATTACCGTAAAGGTTGTTATGTTGGTAGATATTAGTTTGTTAATTTACGCCCCCGTATAATTATTATGGATGTCTCAGTCTGCTGGTAGTGATCAACACATTCAATCATCAGAAACCTCTATGGATAAACCATTTTAGTCAAAATAAGGGTGAACTAATTTGTTATTATACTGCAGTGTTGCAGGTGATCACAAGGCAAAAGTGGCATCTTCCACTTACTAAAATGCCTTTCAGATAAACAGGATTGTTCTCACGCACATACATGTGTGAAATATTTCCTCTTACTTGTCCTAAAAATACATTTTCACACACAGTTAAAGTTTCACGCTGATGTAAGCATGTATGCGAAATGTTTCATATGGCCTGTATGAGCATTCATAGCGAATGTCTGAGCCCTGCCCGTTTGACCTGCATCTAACATTAGTGTTTCATATGCTGCGTTTGATAATGTGTTTCATACATGCCTGTGCGTTACATGTAGACCTACATGAATATGTCAGTTTCATGGTTATCTGTACAAACATTTCATAAGTATGTTTGTGAATGTGTTATGAGCGTTTCATACAAGTATGTCAGTTGGCAGTAGTAGCTGCATGTGTTCAATATATGAATGTGTAGGCCTACAGTACGTGTTTCAATCAGGTATTTCCTAAATGGTCCCTCATACTAATTTGTTGATAGGAGCGGTGTTCGCCACTTTGTTTATGTTCCTATTTACAGAGCCAAGGCTGTGTACAAGTATCATATTATTTTCTCAACACGCACAGAGAAAGGTAAGCTAACAAAATGCGAGGAGATATTTGGTGAATTTGAAAAGTATTATCTTACATTTAGCTGGCAATAGCTGAATTTACCTTTAATTCTGGAAGCTACTGCTGCAAATAACTGAAGTCTTGGAAAGATGTGGATGGATTATTTCTCTGGTGTAACAATTGTTGAAGTATATAAGACAAATGTGCAAGAGTGGAATGATAGACCGCCGTTATAAAGGACAATGACTGCAAAATAGACTTTCCATCCGTTCATTGCCTGTGATCACTTAAGATACCAATAACAGACTTGTAAGTCGCGGTAACCAGACACAGATACTGAGGACCATAGCAGTGATGTCACATAGTTGTGTTGCAATACCATTACAGATATCCATTACTAAAACAGGCAAAAGGCAATCCTCTTATGTGATCTACAATAGAGCATTTACACACAGCACAACTTCGAGAGATAGTCAAGCTGATGAACGATAGATATAAAATCCATCTAGATCAGAGAGGTGTGCTGTATGTTGGGTCATTACCAGCCTTCTGCACAGCTAGATGACGACCCATTCGTTAGAATCAAGGTGTGTCGGAGCAGGGAGACATCTACAACATGCACGGCAAGGGGCCTCCAGGACCAGGGTTGAGAGATGCTGTTTTAGATGTCTCCCTCACCTGACTCAAATGAACACGTCGTTACCAATCTCTGCAGAAGCCCATTCGTTTGAGTTCAGGTGTGGAGCAGGGAGACCTCTAAACCATGCAGGGCAGGGGTCTCTCAGGACCAGGGTTTGGAGACCTCTTACCAAGATAAAGCAGTAGCCCCGTGTCTGCAACAACGCAAACAAATACATATGAGGGAAGCCAATACGGTCACACCAATATAATGCATGGTACCAATGGCCAGCATAGTCACACAGCCCAGGCAATATGCAGGCAGCAGCATGAGAACCTTGTGAACAGCGAGATAAATCTCTCTCCGTCTCGCATACCATCGTCTTCTTCCTCCTTCCCCCCCCCTCCCCTCGGAATAGCCAGCTGTCCTGGCTCATAAGTGTTGCAGCTGCCCCAATCACGGGTCCCCAGACAAGGGGGGGCTCGTGATTGGGGCTTGGCCCTGAGAGGGTGGAAAAGGAGTGGACGGCCACATCTGGGCCAGCCCAGCGCCTGGTATGTCGACTGTAGTGGGGCTGTCAGGGGGAAAAGGCAGGCAGGCCCACCGTTAAAGTATATCCTGTGATGAAGTCGTGCTCATTTACTGCATGGTTTGTTGATGCAGTAGACTCCCCAGGTCCCTTCACCCGAACATTTCACTTCAACAACATTATCGAATTAAAACACAGCTGTCAACGATTTCCAGTGGCCATTTGCAATGGTAGCTTGTGCCTGCGGTCCAACTGGGCCACTATGGCATGTTTCTGCAATGTCCCGGAAAGAATGTGTTCTCTTGGTCACCATGGAGAAAGAGACAAATTCTTACTGTTGCAGCACAAAGCTTAGCGCTCAATGGAGGGGTTTACAGGCCTCCTCATTGTAAAAGGATTAAATAAATCAGGCTGGTCTAGACCTAGCTCCATGGCACCCCATGGCCGTGGCCTTTCAACTGCCAACCAAACAGACACACACACATTCAGCTGGCCAAAGTCCAGACTGAGCCACATTCAAAAGCATTTTCTCCAAAACACAGGGGTGACCTTGTTGGCTCCTCGGCTCGCCTGCATACACCTTGAGGAACAAAACAACACCACACAGGGAAAAAAAGAATAGCAGGCTGAAGACTCTGAACCGGGAAACAGATAAAATAAAAGTGTTCAAAGCTGTGTTTACATAAGGGATTCTGATTGCCAACTTACCTGGAAGTCTCGCTAAAAATATATACAGTAGCATGCAAAATAAGCATTTGAATAAGAAAAGTTACCAAAAGACAATTAGAACACCAAAGTGCATGACAAGAGGACTTTAAGCGTATGAAAGGAATAGACGGGAATTTTATCCAGGTTGTTTTGTTCATGTTAAGAAGCAAGGGTGAAGTTGGAAAGGTCACATCTAAGCCACACACACACACACACACACACACACACACACACACACACACACAAACAAGAGAGAAACGAGTGTGGTAGTGGTGTTGACATCACAATACAACAAAACCATTCAGATTCCGCACACCGCTTCCCTCATAACAAGCGTAGGGATAGAGACTTGTTTAGTTCCGGTGCACACGGCGCAGACACAGCGCTTACGAAAGGGGTGGGGTTGGAGGGGATGGGTGTGTGACACACGTACGTCTTTGTAAACATCGTCTACCTGAACTTATGCTGTAGTGGTTTAACGGGTCGGCCACCCATGCACTTTCCTGCTTTACACTCTCCATCTCCAAGTCTGCATGCAGTCCGACGGTGGGGCGGATGGGATGGAATGTGGATGCATGGGAACAGCGGCAGAGAGAGAGAATCATGTTTGAGTTAAAGAAAGCAACTGCACAGCACTCTAGGGCTGTAGAGCAATGATCATCTTGACATCTTATGTGGTACAGAGCAGTGGTTCTGAAACGGCGGGTAAGGACCATTCAGGGGTCACAAGATGCTTTTACGGCAGTCATAAGATGGCTTCAGGACTTTTGAAATATTTCTGAATTCAATTAAATATTAGTATTGCTTTTATTCCAGTTTTGTTTGCTCAAATAAAACAATATGTTTCATATACTGGCTATAGTTCGGTTATGCAACTGAAAGGAGTGATTCAATGTTTGCAATGAGGGGGACCGCAAACAGAGGCTCACACCTTTTCCAGTGTTACGGGTCACAACGTTTGAGAACCACTGAACTAGAAAACAATGAAGTAAAAAAAAAAAAAAAAAAAAATGTTACAGCCTATGGTTACAATATGCAGCAGGTCATTATTAGCATCGGTAGCATCTGTAAACAAGTAAACAACGTACTTTAGTATATGAAAAAAAAACAACAACACTACACTGTAAATGCCATTCGAGTGCATGTCAGTGTGCGTGCATGTGTGTGTGTGTGTGTGTGTGTGTGTGTGTGTGTGTGTGCAAGGGGCTGCTGGACCAGTGGGTTGTGTGTATACCGGCACGCACAGGGTGGAAACAGACTCCATGAGGCAGGCGGTGGGCCAGAGCAGGGGGAGGCTAAGAGAGGAGGAGGAGGGAGGGGAAGGAGTCACATTCAGATGCGTCAGAAGAAGAAGACAAGTCGGACAACTACACCGCCGTGCGGCGAGTCAACAGCTGTTAAAGAACGAGCCATGCGGACGTCAATTTGGATTTGGAAACGAGCGGCCGACCACGGATCGGCCGCTCGTTCTTCAGCCGGAACTCATTTAAAAAAAAGACATAGTAAGTCATTCTGGAGAAAGCTCGAAACAAAGCCACACGGCGCTCCCTCAGAAGCTCCAACCCTGCACATTCAGTTTGACAAAACGTTTGATTAGCTTGCAATCGCTTACTATACCTTTAAGGTTGCCGCAGCGCACGGTTATGAGCTGTGGTTTCAGGCCGGGTTAATGCATACAAATAGTAACAATTTACCATTTACATGAAACAAAAATAACGCATATGCATGGTGGAGTCAAACACGACAGACAGACAGACAGACAGACACCAACTAGCGTCAAAGCGCTGCGGTGGGGCCGAGCGGTTTAGAGGAAGTCTTGGAACAATGGAGTGTGTGTTGCGTGCACCGGTGGCTGTTACGGTCCCTGGCACAAGCTGCAGCTGACACAGAGGACTGACGTGACCAAAAACATCTGAAACTCCTCACCTATAACGACTCCATTCCCTTTGATCCCTACAGATCTTGCACGCGCCCCATGCATTGTCAGAAATTCTTCATCTGCTTGATTCCTGTTTTTGTTTTTTTCCCATGGTCAGAATCGGACCCCGTTCCCCCACCAAAACAGCCACGTGTACCGTCGACAATGTGAGTCACATGGCTGAATCTTTGGAAGATCTGACGTAGATTCACACAGCGGCTGACCTCATAGTCTTGGTCATTCCAAGTTTCACAAGGGCTGCTCCTTCTTATTTTTATTGGCTACACGTGGTGTTAACCACTAGGAGAGGAGGTAAGATTAAGAGTAAAGTTCAGATCGACCTCCATTTTGTACTGCAGCTGTCGATGTTTTGAAATTGTGCTGGTGATTGTAAGAGGGTTCATGATATACTTCTGTGGCTGATTGCCTTTGTGTGCTACAAAGCTAATCTGTTTGCTTTGACTAGCAATAGAGCTGCAGCCTTATTTCTCTTGGAATATGATGTACTGGGTGATTACAGGGTGATTAGCAGTCAATTTAAGTAGATAATGTCTTTGGAATAAGAGTTTCCTGTCACGGTTTGTATATGCAGACATTTAACTCCCAGTATACATTGTGTACTGAAATCATAAAAGTCTGTTCAATGATGGTTCAGGTTTGTTAAACAAAACACTAATTAAATTCATATGCAGAGGATGTTGACACCATTTACACTTGTGATTAGTCGGGCAGAACATTCTGGACTTTGTGACCTAATGCTCTTCCATGCATATTACAGGAACACTTCCCTCATACAAGGCAGACCCAGAACATGTTTAGTGGCCACTAGGTCATTATGAAAAGAACCTCATCGTATTGCTATCATCGCAAGATCTTCTGGGGAACCGTACCTGCATCCGTATCAGTCACAAAAGAAATGGTTCGGTTCTCCCATCACTGATAATGTACACGTTAGGGCTGGGCGATATATTGATACTTAATTTATATCGGTATATTTTCAAAAGAGATAGAAAATTAGACAATATCGTTTATATCGATATCATTATATTCGCACCTTGTTTCAGAGTAGCCAATGAGAGAGCAGATACTGAGTCACATGCTCAATTTCCCTTTCTGACAAAGAGATACAGGTAGCCAGCTAGTATTACAAGGTACCCTGTAATCAAAAACAATTGTGGATTAAATTGAGTAAACTGTCATTATAGCTGCAATATTCACAACCCCTCTGCTATGGATTCAACCATGTACAACTACAATTAATTCGCTAAAAATAAAAAAAATTCACATTTCCATCTGGGTTAACCCACTTTATAGAAAATACCGATATATATCGTGTATCGTATTCAACCTAAATATATCGGGATATGAGTTTTGGTCCGTATCGCCCAGCCCTAGTACACGCGCACACACGCACGCACGCACACACACACGCACGCACATACGCGCACGTACACACACACACACACACACACACACCCTATTAGAGGCACAAGAGCAGGAAGAGTACCTGGTTTTGGCACTGAGTTGGTCACGGACTGCGGCACTTTATCATTTATCAGCTCCACACACTCGCTGGGGAAGAAGCCAACCTGGACGAGGAGAGGAGGAAAAAAAGGAATACGTTGGCTAATGAAAGCAAAGGCTGACTCAACAAGCAATGACTCAGCATCCAAAACGCGGTTAACATATCAGGGGCTCTCCACGTCGTAACTTTGCCGCGAGGCCGCTGTTGCCATAGAGCCACACCTACAGACATGGCAGGGAAGAAAAGATACCACGGCATTGTCAGCTGTTTGAACGGATGCGTGAGAAACACTGACCCATCATGTGCATTTGCCATCACCTGGCTGTAAATACACTTCACAATAAAACTAGAAGAATTATTATTATTCAGCATTCACTCCATTATTTTTAAAGAGGGAATGCGCTCCAAGCCGTAGACTGGCGTGTGGTGTCCGTAGCTCTGCCACAACCTGAACCAGTCAGACAGATACTGCAGCCCACTGGCACCCACTCACACGCCGCCTCAGGCAGTGGCAGCTAAACGACTGGTTGACTGACCCCTGCTGGAGATAAGTGGGGCTGCAGGCAATTCAGCGCGTCGCTGTGCTCTAATTTAGGTGGAAATTAGCAGCAGTGATCATTGGGTAGTACCGATGTGTAGTGTCCCCGGCAAGACTGGCGGTAGAGAGAGTGCTACACTGACATAGAACACTGGGATTTGCTGCTGAAGTACACTAGAAAAGCTATTGATTGAAGTTAATTGAATCTCCATAAGTGAGTGGCCATTTGCAGCCATGCTCCGACATCTGTGGGAGTTCTGCTTGAAACCATTCCTGATTTATTGCACGTCGGTGCAATAAATCAGGAATATATTGCACGTCATCGTCAAGAAAAGCTTAAGAAAACTGATTTGCAGCAATATTATCTGTTAGTTCTAAAGTGATTAGCTGGCTACAGTTAACAAATCAGTGTGCGTGTCCGACCCATAGACTGCATTTATGAATGGACAACCCCCCTCCTAACTTTTCTTAAGAACTGGTTTGTGCTGGCTCTGGCCATCACCACCTTTGCAGTACCTCACTCTGCCTGTAACACCCGCCAATCAATTATAATGGAATACATACTGTATATGGCCAATATATTTTGAACTGAAAAGTTACAAAATTCACCACCTGTGCAGCTGTCATGAACAGGGGGAGACTAGCTACAGGTACCAAAACCGATTTTTGCTTAAACTTTGACATTTTAACATTGGTGTCTATGGGGATTGACTCCCTTTTGCAGCCAGCCTCAAGTGGCCATTCGATGAACTGCAGGTTTTGGCCCATCCGCGTTGTAATAGTTTCTCAGCACCGGAGGTTCCCGCTCGGTCCTACCTGGAAGCCATGCTTGCCACGCCACCATGTGGTATCTTCCTTGGGGGGCATATCGATCACTGACACGATGTCGCCCACCTGAGCGGAGGAGAGGCAGGAGAGGCAGAGGGAGAGGAGGGGGTCAAGATGCTTGTTCAACAGACATGGCAGCTAGCTGCAGCGCTGTACAAGCACAACAAAAACGTTGACTCACGATAGCGTTGAAAGAGGTATGATTGCGGGCTCTGCCTTCCGGTTTAAGCGCTTTCCAAACAAGCACTGTTGGCAAGTGGAACACCGGGGGGAGTTTTTACAATTACCCGTAGTACAAATAACTGGGGACGATTACTGTAATGGTCTAGTCCCTGGCACGCTTTTAAGTTCATTTGATAATTTCATAGCTTCTGCGGTAAAGTAATATTAGTGTAAGGCCTAAAGGACAAGACCAGGATCTTGCCTGTAATCCAAATGAATTACAGGTAGAACCTATCTGCTATTCTAATTACACGCTCACAGCCTGCACTTGTAGTCAGCCGTGTCAGCATTTCTAGACCTAGAAATAGATGTTCTCACCAGAACAGCTGAGCAGTACCAAACCCATCCATTACATTTGCATTTGCTTACAGTAAACCTTTGCGAAAGAGCAGATAGAAGACTATCTCTCTATCTGTCTCTGTGTAACTCACTGTCAAGTCTCTTTCTCCGGCGATAGAAAGTCATTGTAATGTAGGAGATTGCACATAAAGAGGCGTCTCTTTACAGACTGTAATGGGCACTATTGCATTTTAATGGCCTGGGTTCTGTAGAAACATAACGCGTGTGTGTGTGCGCGGGCGTGCGTGCGTGCGCGCTGGATAGCTGACACCTCAAAGGATAGCTCGTCGGTCGCCTGGGCGATGTAGCGCTTGATGACGTGGGAGGCAGCGACGGCTGGTACGTTGATAGATGACTCCTCGTGCACCAGCAGATGGTTCCCCTTGTTGTCGACCTGCCAAGCAGACGCCGCAGAACACATGGCGTTATAGACACTAGAACCCACTGCCAGTCAAGTATGACACAAAAAACAAATAGAAAAAACGTATGACCTAAACAAATCTGTCTAGTTCCGTGTAGTAGTGTACTTATTAGTAAAAAAATAATTAAAATCGTACAAATATTTGAAACTTTTTACTTAACAATTGATAATTTACTTCTAGCCCATGTAAACAAACAAGCGTCTTGAGTTAGCGCGACGGCTGCTCTCTTCAGGATTGTGAGCAGCCCATGGAAGGCTCGTCACACCTGCCACCATCTTTGTGACCATGACCTCAGAAAATTTGCATCTTAGCTCCGCCCAATTTATCAGCCCAGAATTATGCCAAAAAACACACATTTGGCCAGTCACACCAACAAGTAGACACATTAACAAGTAAATTTTTCACTTGTTGACTTGACATTTTTTTTCCAGCCGACTCATCCACCCATACCTCCATCCACGTGAGAGCAGGCCCACAGTTGATCTGGTTGTCAGCAATGGCGGAGAGCCGTGAGAGGTAAGCTAGTAGCATCTGGGAGACTGACTGGAGGGTGGAGAAGATGAGACGGAACACGCAGAGATTCATTAACACGCTTCCTCCTGTACTGATCATATGCTAACAAGCACAAATGGGGTTAATCATTCTCAACCACGCTTGCTAACTTCGAGCTCAATGCAAAAAACACATTACACAGGGAATTTGCGATACAAGTCGTTGATTTGGCACCGTCTGACCAACTGGTCGGTTAGGCGATGTCCGCCTGACGATTGTTCTGGAATGAATCGCTGACTGGTGCTGTATCCGGGGTGAATGTTAACTGTACAGTATAATCATGTAGATCTGGCCAAAGAATTTGATTGGTTCAAGATCCCCTCACTAAGCAACGCTGGTTGACTTTTCATTTGTTCAATGAGCACAGCAGCAGATGGTGAACCTGCTCACCAAGGGATTCTAATATCCAACTTTTAAGCAATGCTGACACTGTAGCTAGCCCCCAAAGAAACTTAGCATTCAAAGAAAGTCTATTCATTTATTCTAGCTGTTAAATTACCTGCCATCGCTAAGACCAGGTGGTGTAAAGATTCAGCCCTCACATCGCCACCACACAATACTACTTTGTGTGTGTGAGAGATTAAAATATATGCCCACAATATCTCAGGAGCTTTTTTGGTGATTACGAACTACAATTGTGCACTGTGGGCATACTTACTAGAACAGCAATTACTGTGAAATCCCCCTCCCAATACGCACGCACGCAGGCATACACGTACACACGCACGCACACACACGTCAATCATGAACAAGTATTACTGGTTTTTCCGGAGAGGTTTGCTTCCTGAACATTTCACTACAGCACCTGGTCTTTTATTGCCAGTTTTTCCTAACTGCTTTAGGATATAGCTTGGAGTTATGGGGATTTCCCATTTAACAGTGAATGAAGGCTCAGATAAAAAATAGTCACTTAGAAAATGTCAACAATTATAAAACAAAAGGTTAACAAGTTGTTAAAATCATGGAAAATATATTTTCTTGCTTTTCAAAGTGCAAATACCATAAATCTCTGTCTATAGGGACACAGTGAACTATGAAAGTTAACTATAAATGTTATCGAACAATACAAGATAATGCTAGATATCTGGATTAGGCATATAACGTACTGTTTGGCCCATCTCACTGAATCAATATTGATATTTAAACAATACATTTGATCTGTTTACAGGTTGAACGTTCATAGATGGACCATTAAAGGTACAGTGAGATAATTTGAGCCAATCAGATATAAAGCAGCTACAACGTGTTTGTGCTGAGATGGAGCCGTTTCCTACGGTTCCAATTATTTTGACTGGTACAGGTTACACTTCAAGTGTCATGTGTGCAGTCACCTCTGACTGGTCGGTCAGACTGTCAAATCGAGGCAGTTCGGGCAGCTGGGAGAAACGTCGGTCGTAGATGCAGAGGTGCAGGTGTTTGTCCAGGACGCGGAAATCCTCATAGCTGCGCTTCACTACCCAGCTTCGGCCCTATGCAGAACACAACACACAGAACACAATGTGGGGAAAGATTAAAGAATGTCAAACACAAACCCCGCTGTACTGAACGGGTGGCTTAGTACCGACATGCATAAATGCACTGTGCCTACATGATGAAAGTGAATCTGTCGCTTATGCACTCTGCTTGGCCGCTGGACCATTGTCTGTGGCAGGTATTTATCTTCGTTTGGCCTCCAAATGGAACATGAAATGAGTTTACATTATCTGGAGCAGTGATGTTACTGACGCTGTGTCTACTATTATTGTTGTCCTTTACCAGCTATGCTACAGTATAAGATATCAAATAATCAATCATAAAGAAGGTATCAGATGTCTCAACTAAACAGGTGCAAGAAAAATAGATATGTCAATCAAGTAAAGGTCTAATCCAAAGATAATGCTGTATTCGACATTAGCAGGCGGAAAGTGGGAAGTGGAAACGCATCACCTATGCCTTCTGTGAGTTTGTGTTGGTGTGTGGAGTCGAACAGACGCCCCGTGCTTTGTTTTTAACCTCGTCTGTAGGGACTGCTAACGTTGAAACCCTGAATACCTACATAACAATGACACATTTTAATTGTTCTATAGCTTTACATCAAACCGACGCCCGTGCTTTGTGCTTCACTTGATGCATACCAGCTTTGCAAAGTTTAGCAATTCTGTGTTGAATTGTTTCTAATCTCTGTAGTGACTGCTAACGTTAAAACCCCTAATACCTACCAATGACACATTTCAAATGTTGCATAGCTTTACATATCAAATGTAAGTACGTCTATTAATTCATGTAGCTAAATCTCAACATGTATTTCAATATATGACTGTGTGCGCGTAAGCATGTTGTTGTGACATCGGAAACTCTAACTTGAGAGCCATGGATTTTTCCACGACAGAGAAGACCACCGGAGGACAGGGTTGGAAGCTACAGCAAGACACTGCTGTAGGTTTGTGTACGGTGGAATTTAGGTTAAGCAACAACTTCTGCCTAATAATCTTACTGGCATGAAAGAAAATTATCGGTTTATAAATAAGATGGGAAACAGATTCTGGTGAATGCATAGGAGGCCAGAATCACTTTGCTCCTCAAGCCAAGACATTTCCTCAAAATACAATTTGAAGCCCTGTAAGAGACATCATATTTGGGCTGGAATGACTTCAAAGTAAATGACTTGCAAAAAACCAGTACTGATATCTTTTTATATAGTATTTTACTTCTTCAGATACAAATACAGACTTATGCCTCAAATGCCATTTTATGATTTATAATGTAAATACAAGAAGCCTTATATAAACAATTTCTTTACAGTGAACTTGCGCGATTGCATTTGCTTAAGTTCATATTCACGCTGCAAATCCCTGGTGTATCAGTACACTTTCCAACTTCTTAGAAAGGTTTAGGTTGTTTCTTTTTCCACAGGGACCAGACAATTAAAAACATTGCACAAGCAGCTTTAAGCGCTGAGCTAATTTACATCTTTAAGACCTGACCTAACCTAATTAAACACATACAACCTACAATCTACTGTTGATATAAAACAATTTAGCAGTTAATGTAAAAATATAAAGAGCTCTCTTTTTGTGTAAGGAGGACCCCTGTCTCATTCTTTTAATCTTGAAGGTTTCTTCTCTTTTCCTTTTGCAAATATAATGGTCTTTAAATCCTGTGAATATTTGAGAACAATCCCCATATCAAAGACCTTTCAACAGCTCAATCGACCCTTCTTGTAAAATGTGGTGATTAAATACAAACAGTGCAAGGAGGACAAACCAAAATAATTCTGCCCTCAACCTTCCACTGCAAAAATACAAACTGTCCAAGATATTCCATTAGTCTGTTGGTTTGATTTTCATCTTGTAAAAAAGGCTTCCAAACCTCAAAAACCCTAGATTGAGGAAGAAAATAGTGCAACTGGGGCGGCATTTCGCTTAGCCGACTGATCCCAGTGCAGTGTTAAAAGGCATAAGCTCTGGGAAGTGGGGAGGTTCTACGGGCTCAGGAATCCCTTACTACTAATACAGTTCCTGTCCCACTTTCAAACAGTGCTTCCTCTTGAACTCCCCTCTGAATCAACCTGAAAGAGAATCAACTGAACCATGTGGTGCGGCTATGTTTCGTTGTCTAGCTTGTACAAAGTGTGTGGCAGGATGCCAGCGCTTGGCTAGCGGTTTCTCTTGTCTTTCTCATTTATTTATTTAAAATGGGGGGGGAAAAAGCGCTTTAGGTTTCACTGTGTTTTGCAAAAGGCTAGAGAGGGCTGGAATTTCCAAGTACTGTGGCACACTGCCAAGGATGTTAACAGTATATAATACGGGATATAATGCCAATTAGAAGCAAGGAAAGCATAGCAAAGCTTCTGCTCTCTTGAGGATGGACAACCTTCAGAATTAAGCAACCTACTGAATAATGTGTGCGTGATGTCTCAAATTTTAAATATATGAAACCCTGATACATTTAAAGCTATAATCAAGTTAGTTTTTCTATACATATTTGTACAGTGTGCGTATTTTGTTTTGTTTTCATGAGAAATGTTATATTGTAAACCGTTTCATTCAAATGCTTAGAGAGTGATGTAAACAAATGCAATTTAACCTTTTACCTTTAAACCATGAAAACTTTAAATTCCGTATCTATATAGTTCCGGAACTTTACAGTTCAATATGAAATTCTTAGTTAGAAAATGGTAGGTCTGCTCTTACAACAGTGTTTATTAACCAATGACAAATGTGTCTGTCTGGTACTGTATGTGGTTCAGCGCCTGACTGGGTTCTGTAATATAGTCTGTGTCAGATGTGCATCTATGGAGAGGAAACACAGTAGCCTCAGTAAAGGTTTACACACAACTAAAAGGTATTCAAAAGCCAGAGGTACAATGAAGGGACAGAGTATGTGTGTGTGTTGACCTGAAGAGCTGCATGATAAGAGAGTGACAGGAATCCTCGGTGTTACCTGACAGTGGATCTGGACCAAGTACACCAGCTCTTTGGTCTCGTAGCCGTTCCGTGACACTTCACAATGCTCGTCCCCGAGGGACAACTAGAAAGGAGGCAAAGAGAAGGGAACGGGATATTGAGATGGCCCTTTATTACAGTTATTGCAGCAAGAGGCATAAGGCAATAACTGGCACCGCAGAAATCAACAAAACAGAGCAAACAGCAGATAAAATAAGGCAATAAATAAAATATGTTTTACAGCAGGGTCCTGGAGGGCCACTGCCCTGCATGTTTTAGATGTCTCCCTGCTCCAACACACCTGATTCAAATGAATTGGTCGTTATCAGGCTTCTGCAGAGATTGATAACGACCAATTCATATGAAGCAGGTGTGTTGGAGCAAGGAGACATATAAAACAAGCAGGACAGCGGCCCTCCAGGACCGGGATTGCCCACCCCTGTTCTACAGTGTTAACAGAGTATCTTGCAAAAAGAAAAAGAAGCAATGGATTGTGGAACCGGGGTCCGGCAAACCAGGTTCTCCCGTGTAGAGAACGGACGCTCTACAAAGCACGCCAAAACCCAATGGGCTCTAGCGCACGTCGACAGAGCGTCCTTCGAGGTGTCGGAAAGTAAACCCCATAGAACCACTTGTGTGAACGGCCGCGCCCCATTCGCGGACAGTTAGCCAGGAGGACATTTATGGCTCCGTGGATGCAATAATGTAATCAAGGAGCATATATTTGACATTTAAATGATCCTCATATTATTATTTACTTAGGTGTTCTGGACGAGGGCTTTAGTCAAAGTTGAGCAAAGCAAATAAACTGTTGAGTGTGACCGGCCCTTTGTCACAGCTCTGGAACACTTCAGTCTCTCATACAAAGTAAAACAAAAACATGCAAAGATCCTTGGACTCCACTCATAGTAAAGTGCACCACAACACCCCCACCGGCATAGCGGAGACATTCAAAGCATGGGCAAAAAAAAAAAAAAAAAAAAAATGTGTCAAAGCCACAAGGAGCCACTGTAGAAGGACTCAAGAGCCGCAGGTTGTAGACCCCTGCTCTAGCTGAATAGTAAACTACTCTCGCTCATTCACAAAGTCAATGTGCAAAGGTTCTAGATCAAATACTTTAAAGTGATTAGTCATAATGGATATGAATCAAGCAAATTCAAGGCTAGAATTTCAGCATACTATGTAGCAGAAAAAAAAATAAAAAATGTTCTTGCAAAGAACATCTCCAAAGATCCCAAGCCCCGCCCCTTTCGCCTGTCCAACCTAGTTACTGTAACTAGGTTGGACTAAACAGCATATTAGGCTATAACAGGAAAACAACTGACAGTTGACAAAGTTTATGTTATTGGAGGACAGGCAAAAAGGGGCAGGGCTTGGGATCTGTTATGTTAAAGGACCCAAAAATATATATAAATAATAATACCTTGAAAAAAGTGTCTCAAGGTATTAGAACCTTTGAAACACTTATTTTTATAATATGGTTATGACTCAACATTTGTGAACATGGTTATGTGATACTGTATGATTACTCAAACCAAGTATTTCTAGTTGTTTTTGGCATTAGCAATGTCAATGTGCTTGGCCTTTCAACGTGAACTGTTAACTCCCTGGTCTGTATTTGGTGTAAAAGGAACACAGGCGGAGAAACAGGCATATCAGAATAAAGTGCGTATATTACATAGATTACTACAGACAGTTTGTTTGGTAACGCTCCTATGAGGATGGCCACCTGCGTGGTATTCAGCAAAATGTACAAGCTAAGGAACTGATGTTGATCGCCAGTACACAAACTCTAAGTACAAGTTAATGTGCTTATAATAGATACAAGGCTTGTTATCAAAACGTACCACCCCTGTTACTTCACAGGGCTGTGTGACTAGCTGCTGCTGTGTTTATGTGGTTGACACGAACAACAGCAAACTACATTCTGCCTCCCGTATCCTTTACTGTAGTCTGGACAGCGAGGTGTAATTAATGCACAATATTAACACCTTGAAAACACTGCTGAAAATAAACCATATTTAGTGGTTCAAAACCCATACAACTATCTTCAAACCGCGTTTGAGTACTAGCGGTAAAGCAGTTGTAGCCACACGTCAACACAGATACGTGGAAGTCGGGGCGGGCAGTTTAACAGTCACTGAAAACAGAACATTTTCCGAGAGTCGTGATTGTGATCGTGCTATTCCACATAATATATGTGGTATTTTCACCTAAGCTTGGCAACTACATTGCATTGAGAAGTCAAGGAACTGCGTCAACAAGTGAAAAGGAGCATGAAATGACTCCTTTAACCCTTCTTCTGACAATATACATTTACTAAAACACTTAGTTAAACTTTTTAAATAAACCTTTTTTTCAGCACGCACAGAGAACAGTAAGCTATCAGGCCGCGAGGAGATATTTGGTGAATTAGACAAAGGGTGCAAGCTTGCTATAA
The DNA here is from genome assembly GCA_027564755.1 of Amblyopsis hoosieri. Taxonomy (NCBI): domain Eukaryota; kingdom Metazoa; phylum Chordata; class Actinopteri; order Percopsiformes; family Amblyopsidae; genus Amblyopsis; species Amblyopsis hoosieri. The sequence continues at coordinate 33,626 of JAODUE010036026.1, forward strand.
CTCATTATACCTATAAAAGGCAGGGTTAGCTATTTTTGAGAACACTTGCTAACTTCAAGCTCAAATCAAAACAATATCCCTCTGCAGCACCGTCGCGCACATTGAAACCATAGAACTATATAGATTGAAACGTATTGTTATGAAGCAAAGCGGCATTGATGTTATGTGCGGTGTTCGCCGCTTTGTTTGTTGCTATTTACGGAGCCAGGGCTGTGTAGAAGTACTGGATTATCTTTTAAACACGCACGGAGAACAATAACTAGCAAAATGCGAGGAGATATTTGGTGAATTTGACAAAAATGTGTATTAGCTTACAATTAGCTTGCAATAGCTGACTAAACCTTTAAAACAAATGACCACTACTTTACCCTCCCAGCCAGGTGAGTCCATGTCGACAAATTCAGGCCACAGCAGGAAGGAGACCAAGGATTTCTTCACTCAGAACAATAGTTACATTGTAGTGCTTTTTGCTCCTGGCAACCTGAGTGCCACTGAAACTCTATGAGAGCCGGGCACTAACTACAACTGAGGCCTAGCTCTCTCTGGGTCAATGCCCAGCTATTCCCGGGACATCTCAATACTGCTGAAACTGTATGTTCACTTTAATATAAAGTTGTGTGTGTTGTTAGGCGCATTGAGTCATGTCGGCTACCGAGCGCGTCAGACCAAAGAAACTTGAATTATAAACAGTGAAGCTAATCGGTCACACAAAAGGGCCACTAAATAGACATTGTCAAGACAAAGACATGGTGCCAGTGAGTTGAGAAAGGGTTTTGTTCCTGTTAAAGCGATCCTTGAGTCAACGAGAGCCCTTAATGGACCTGCAGGGTAGAACACATTCACATTCTGCGGCTGTGTTCCCTGTCCAAAGGAAAAATAAATAAAAACAACTAAATAAATGAGCTAGAGTCATTTTCTCACTTGTACTTGCAACAATGCACCAACTAAAGCCACATATTCCTAATTTTGGTTAGCCTGGGTAACACTATCTTGTAGGCCAAATACTGTTATCGGTAAAAACAAGAATCGACAAACAACTAATAGGCCAGCATGAACCATAATGTTAGCAAACCTCTGACTAGTGTTTCAGGTTTCCAATTAAAATTCCGCCTTAAAAAAGAATAGAAGGTAAGTTGCCTTGCCCCCTTTTTCTGAAAGAAACCAAACCATACTATGAATAACTGATGATATATGAATAACTGATTATGCCATATTCTGTTAAAGTACATGGCTACTACGGTGCCAGCATCCAAAACACTGCATTAAAGTCAGATAGAATAATAAAAGTCCCGACACAAATAGTAACTAAAGCCTTGGATTGTTTGCATTCGTTTGCAGAACTTTATGCAATTATAAGTGGCATTTCTAAAGCAAGCGAATGATGCCGCTTCATGTTAGTTGGCAGTTGCATAATTATAGAATTGCACGCCTTGCAGAAACATTTTCAGTGGAGCATATGAAACTAAGTTTAAAGGTCAGAGCCGGTTCTACATGACAAATTCACCAGCTCTAAAAATAAATGATATAACGTATGTATAAAAGCAAGTGGCTTTGTCATGTCTTCTGGTTTTCTTTTCTTCAAATTACTAGCTGTGATAAAACTGAACATTATTCATTCATTCATGGATCCCAGTTTTAGGATAGCACGCCGTTGACATGTTTACATTTAAAGAGAGCAATTTCTCTGCTCTGTTTCAAGTCCAACAAAAACCTAAAACGTCAATTCAACTTGTTGTTCCTGCACTGGCATACATTCTTGGTAATACCTTACACCGAACAACGAAGGCTGCTGCAATACGGACTGCAGAAACATCTTTATGTAGACTATTCTTGTGAGTTCGGGGCAGACAGTGGATATTAAGCAGATTAATGTGAGTGATTATGAGTTGTAGCAAGGGTGTTTCTTTCAATTATTTCAAGGTCAGTTTCAATTATACTGTAATTCAAGACTTTCAAAACCAAATTAGAATGTACTTTAATACACAAGCAAAACCAGCATGCTGTAAAAGGTTCAAATAACCCTGTTCTCAGAAGCTGCTCATTAGACAGCTGGTCACATATTGCACATTATAGGCTAAGCAGAGACTTGTTCACCGGGCTTGTCTTCATTTAGTGTACATATTTAGACAAGACACGTCCATTGAACTGTGCTGGGCTTGTTTCAACTAAAGAAAGAGCTTCAGATTGTCCATATCCATACTTTCTCAGAGCAAGTATAGACTGAGCTTCAAAATGGTTATTTATTCACGGACATTTTGAGTCTGTAATCTAACCCCCAAATTCTGATGCTCAAGATACTCAAATAGTATAAAGCCAGTTTTATTGCTTATACAGTAGCACAGCCATTTTAAAATGTGCAAGCATCTAACTTTATAATGATCGATTTCCCTTGATGGATCCCTTGATCCATTGAAGATGAACTTGCATTAGCTAAAACAACGTGGCACTGGAACACAGGAGTGATGTCTACAATGTATTATCAATTGTGTGTTATTTTAATGGACAATAAAGAAAACAAGGACACATTGCCCATACCTTTGAACGGTAGGGAGTGTACATTAACAAAAGGTGAAGTTCTATCTTCAAGAAGTGCAGTGGAATCCACAAATAGCTAGGAATGCTATCTCAAGGCAACATATCAGCAGTATGTTAAGTACTGTTCACTAACTAACTACTGATTGAGATCAGTGTGTATCGCTTTGTCACTCCAAAATCTGAATACTCTCATGTGAGGGGGGATCTATTCTCAGAATAATAAATAACATATAGAACATCACTAGCCGAATATGACTGAACATTGCTTACATGCTGTTAGCCTGATACTTTCAGATTTTGGAAAAAACAAGCGATATTGGATCAATAGCAGGACTCTCTTTGTCAGTTGACAGTTGACTGAGATTCCATACCATTACTTTGCAAAGATGAGATGGAGGCTGATTTACGCTGCCCGTGACGTAAAGGAACGTTTCGCGCATGACAAAACAACCTACTCTAGCGACCAAACGCCATTTCTTATTGGTCTTGCAAACAGGAGGGCAAAAGTGGGACACTGGCGTTGTCAGTGACAACAAACAAATAGGTTGAAGCAGTTGACCAGGGGAGTAAGAAGGTAACGAAAAGGTGAGTGACCAATCTCTTGTCAGACGGACACGTGCTTTGTACTCACAGCGGGGTCGCGTCCCGTCTTCAGTTCCACCTCGTCTGGTCTCCGCACTTGACGTCCCGCTGTGCCATTGAGCATGAAGCAGAGGGGCTCGCACCCTGTGCACCACGCTAGAACGACACCTGCCCGGCGCGCAGAGTTCTCACCGCGACCGCGAGCGTCAACAGCAGACGTCTTGACCCGCCCGTCAAACAAAACACACAATTCCTGCCCGGTGTGGGGCAAACGACAACGCTCCAGACCCTGTCATACACGGCGTAGAACCCCACCCCCCACCCACCCAACCCAACCCAACCCCCACCCCTACAGAGTGGGATTCCAAAGCAGCAGCGAGCCAACTACAACAGCAGCAGCGGCCGAAGATGAAGCCCGGCCGTTTGGAGTATTCCTCGCCTGAGTAGCTTTCACCCCCTCCATTCTGCTCTCTCTCTCTCTCTCTCTCTCTCTCTCTCTCTCTCTCTCTCTCTCTCTCTCTGTGTCTGTCTGTCTCTCTGTCCAGCAGAACTTTCCCTCCCTGCCCCCCCCAGACGTCCCAATTTGCTGTTTTTGGGGCTTTAGAACGCACAAGAAGGGGGAGGTGGTGACACAAACTGACTTTCTTGTCTTTCCCCGGCTCCTGCGCTCCTCGTATTCTGCTATTCTTTCCTCTCCATTCCTTCTCTCTCCTCCCCTCATATGCTGGTTCACCCTTCCCCCTCGTTTTCCCCTCTCCCGTGCGCCCCCCCCCTCCCCAGTTGGTACGTTCCACGGGACAAAGAGCGAGGATGGAGTGGGAGCCAAACGAAACACGATGAAGGGGTGGGAGTGCAGAAGGTAAAAAGGAGGGGGGTGGGTGCACTTGCAGGACAGCACCACACACACACACACACACACGTTTCTCAGACCAGCCCATTCAGACTAGGTCACACAGGAATCTACTCACCGATATGAACAGAAGGTGGTTGTATTATTGAGTGTCTTGAATTGGACTCCGACGGCTAAAGAGACTGTTCTGTTTTCGTCTGCATTTTGCTTGTGTAAAGATTTACGGTTCAAACTGTTCACCCCGCCTGTTACAGAGAGTCTGGCACAACCGCTAACCGTAAGCTAAACCCTCTCTGCTGTCCAAAGTCTCCCTCCGCGCAGCACGTGGCTACCCGTCTACCACCACACTGGAGAAAGTGAAACAGGGTCACCAAAAATATAACATCGTTCCCACCCATCTTTCAAAACCTCTCACTGTCCAATTTCAGCCAAAAGCTGAGAAGAGAGGGGAAAAAAAAAAAGTAGAAGAAAACTTGGACCGGTGGATCAGCATTGATGACATCATGCGTGCCATCTCCATGTGAGATGGATTAAAAGGCCTACTGCTACAGAACTGGGAGAGAGAACGCCAAGCAGACGCCGCCCCCCCCCCCTTTCAATGTCCGTGTGGTGGTGGCAAGGCGTGGACAACCACACAGAATACAGTCACATTTGTAAACATGGAAGTTGGCCTTTTCATTCATCGTTGAGGAGAGGCAGTGTGCGTGCAGGCTGTATTGCAATAACAGATGGGTACTGCATCTAAAAAATAAAAATAAAATAATGGAAAAACAGTCTATGCATGCTAAAAACATCTCACCGTTTTCTTTAAATATGCAAGACCACCAGAGGTGCTGTAATCATCATCACCCTCCTCCTATGTAGGATCATAACTGGTATTTGATGTGAAAACAAGCTTGCCCTAACCATTAATGCTACAATGACATTCAAGGAAAATGCAATGGGTTAATTTGCTACCCCCCACTAAGGAACACCATCGAGATATAAAAAAGCTAGCAGAAAGGCATACCTCGCAATTATCTGGAATGTTCTATTGGGCTGGAGGCCACCACATGTCCTGGCTAAGGGACCAGAATATCAAATAAGCATTGATTTAAAACAATTCTAGCTCTAAATATGAAATGATAATCCAATGGTGACCTAGATTATTCATATATCAGACCGTGACGTCTTGGAATGCAATTTAACACAAGTTCAAGACCTCCCTACATAGTTTAAGCTACTGTATGTGGGGAGGTCAAATGTTATCGGCAATGCACTCTAAATAGAGGCTAAACAGCAAAATTACATTTCCATTTTGTATCCTTTACTATTTATATCTGGCAATATGGAAATAATTTAACAGTTAAAAGGGTGTTAGCTGTGGGCTTGTTTATGTTTGAAAAAAAGAAAAGAAAGAAAACAAAAAAAAAAAATAGTATTTCCTCAAGCTTGACATTTACCACAGCAAAAATAATCAGAATTTCCAACACAAAATACATTATTATTCTTTCACGAAAAAGCTAATATGTCTAAAGCAACTCTATTGGCTAATCCATACGGCTATCCCATTGTGATAAAATAATGTTCTGTCATTAGTTAGCACATGTATTGATTTACCATTTGCGATACCACATACACATACATAATCCAAACAACCAACAGTTTTGTGATTTTGTTTTTTGGAGGCAGCGAAAAAAAAATACCGGGCGGAGGATCGCAGGAGATTGTGCCGAAAAACATGGCCGTTTATTTTAACAACCTGGCCGTTATTTGAACCACGCAATACTTCCGTCTGACTGCAGGGCGTTCTGCGCAGCCGGCTCCCACGAGCTTCACTGCAGCACACAGAGGCAACGCCACACCTGCATCACGACTTAAGCCCTGCTGCCAGGCCTGGCGAAGGGATTTCCACACTGAGGGAGACTGCTGTTAAGCGGATGGGATTACCGTGATCAGGAGAAGTTGGGCTAAACACCAAAACCCCCCCCACCACCCATGAGGAGAGATCTGATTATTCTAGCTATCTGTCCACTAAGCCCGCCCAACCAGACTGTATATGCCAGCGCAGTGCAACCCCATTATAATGACCACGCTCAGCAATACCGCCAAATTGACAGGGTGCTCTCTGGCAGGGAAGGGGATAGGGAAGGGGGGGGGGGGGGTTTGTTGGTCGATAAGAGTTAATGTAGGTGACTTTGTTAGCCGATTCTGTTCCAGCTGCACGTAAATCCCCAAACATGGCTGGGATATATACGTAGCACACTGTGTGTACGGACAGCAAAATAATGCTGCAAACCGCAACCTCCGATTTGCATTTGCACGCAGACAGTCTGCGCGGCTGGATGGTGCAGTGCACTCTGAACACTCTGGTGTCCAAGGGGCGTCTCGTTTCACCCCACGTCCTTTCACAAGGGCGTCACTCTGACAACATGATCAGCAGATACATTCACACAGTCACCCGGTCTCCACTGGCTGTCGTCTCGCTTCATAAATGCAAACTACGGTGACTGCATCCATCCGTTCTTTAACACAGAGGGAGAACCCTTTACTGTAGCACATTTGTCCACCCAACAATAAAATACAGCCATCGCTATCTCTGTGCATGTGTGTGCGCGTGCGTGTACTGTGTGCGTGTCTCTATGTGCGTGCGTGCGTGCGTGAGTGTGTCTGTGTGTGTGTGTGTCTCTGTGTGTGTGTGTGTCTCTGTATGTGCGTGTGTGTGTCTCTGTATGTGCGTGTGCGTTGGCTCTTTGTCTCCTTTAAACAAGGGAGTGCTGAAGCTGGCTGTTACATCATCGTCCCTTGACGGGCAGAGGATAGCCCCCCCTGCAGGACCATGGGAAGCAGAGTGTGACATAATTTCTATAGCGGACCGGGTGCCAATGATTCACTGTGCTGTGCGTACCAGCCACGACCCTGTCGCACTGTCGCACTGTCGTGGCTGGGGGGGGGGGGGGAAACAAGGGTTAAACGCGGAGCTTTTCATTATGGGCAAACCGCAAGCTTAGGAAGACTTCTTCCAGCTATTGTGTTATTCCCCCCTAGCCCCGCTGTTAAAGGGCGGGCTTGGTGGGGAGGCAGCACACTTGGTCTAGTTAGAGCTAGGAAGCAGGCTGTCTTTAGGCATGCTGCAATCGATGGACTGGGTTTCACCGAGGGAGAGAGCCCGTCTCCACGCGCGCCTCCGACGGCTCCTTTGTGAGTGATGGGGGAGAGTGGGCAGTAGCTCGCGATCAGCTTGCCAGTTGGAGAGACACTGATGGTCTGTCTATGTATCTGCAGTGCTGTATGCATGACTGTAGGGAGCGGTGTGTGTGTGTGTGTGTGTGTGTGTGTGTGTGTGTGTGTGTGTGTACGCGGCCAGTGTTCATTAAGGCGCTGTCTGCAGTTTCAATGTCCTTCTCCGCTGAGTCTCCCTGTGCTGAGATAACAGCAGGATGCCTTGTGTGACGTGAGCAAACGCACGCCATTAACGGAGCTTCCTGAATGGCCGAGAGGACTGTCAATCTTCCATCACGTGCGCGGCCGGTCGCACACCTACACACACACACAAGTACACATTCCCCTCTAGAAAACTCCAAGGTAAAAGCAAGGCATTCCCTCGCAGATGTTTAAGCATGATTGACTGTTTATTGTTATTCTAGAGGGCTTTACACACACACACACACACACACACACACACACACACACACACACACACGCAAGATATTTTTTGTTTACTTTACACCAAACTAGAGAAAGCCTGACATCAATTTAGCATATTTCCCAAAGCGCCCGTCCGTTTCTTCGTGCTACATCAGTATTACTCATACAAGGAAAAAGAGGAAAAAGATTGCGTGGGTTATTTCAATCCACTTCCACATGCATTGAGTGTTAGCTTCAGTTTGGACTGACTGGCTTCTTTACTTGTAATCTGAAAATGTAACTTAAAAGTGGTCACAATACGGATAATTACATAATGTGCATGAATACCTAACAAGTATTCAACTAACACCAGAGACCTCATGCTATTGCTATAACTATTGTTTTCTAACCCAGTCAGGGGGCTATACTCACAATTCCTTACTTGCATACATGGACTCATTTAAGACAGTGTATGGTATAAGCTTCAAGGCACATGTGTCTTGAAGTGTTTCTTTAGCAAGGACAGCCTACTGTACAGCCAAGCTACATTCATTCAATGCGGGCGAATAAAGACAGAAACAGCAGAGCATAGTAAGCCCATATGCTTCCTTTGGGATGCACAGCGAAGGCCTTGCCTAGCAAAGGTCTCACATATTTGCATATCAAGATCATTTCCGGTGCGACTCGCATCGTGAACAGTTCTCTTACAAACTGGTTGACGCTCATGTGGGCTCCACAAAACTCTGTAGCTATGCAGCTATGCAAGAATAACAAATGGTTCTTTCATTGGCGCACATGGAATGAGAAGTCACATTTGAAAAACAATTCCAGTCAACAGAAAGCGGGGCTTCGTTTGCATTTCAAACAAACTAATTAAGGAATTTGGTTTATGTGGTTATTTAGAAACTCTAACAATAAAATGCAAATGTTGCTCTATGGCCACTTAACTACTATTCTTTCTGTGCAAACGTCATTCATGTTAAAAACCATTTCCACCATTCCAGCCATACATTATTTTCCAAATTGCAAAGAGCAGAAAGACACAGCGCTCTCACACATAACATAAATGTTTGCAAAGTCCTTCCATTACTCCATCATCATATCGTCAGCTCTGGCATTTCCTATTTTTAATAAAATACTACAATTAGCTTAAACGTATCTCCCAGTAAGCCAAAAAACAAGATTATATGATCTTTCACTCTGAATACATTATGTAATACACACTCAAGTCTACAATTAGCTTAATGGCTGTACGATTCTCCCTGGCAGTTTTATCTTAAAGATTGTCAAAGGAACAGCCTTATAATTTTGTTGAAAATCTGAAATTCTGTTTAAAACCCAGGGGACAAAAAAGCAAACCATTTTACAGCCATCTTACATTTAGGAGTTTAGCAAGTTCCAATTACATGCCAGTACCCCTCTCTATTTACCTCAAATCGCGAGCTTGTATCATTCTGTTCTGGGCATACACACACAAAAGCTGATCCATTAGCATTGAGAGCACAATCTATCACAATTCAATCCTACATTACAATGCATGTGAAACAACTTGAGCTGCATAGAGGCTTAGAGTTGGTGCCATGCTACACTATTCAGAATCACTTTGCAGGTCGAAGCAACATCTACATCGGTGACTTTGAAAGTTCACAGAATTTAAAAATATTCAAACTGTGAGCACAGATGTCAACCAATTAAAAACCGTCGCCAATGCCACTCCGACAGTCAAACTAAAAGAATGGGAAACTCACAGTTGGAAAGAATTCACTGCCAAGAGGCTAACCAGGAATCGTGTATCCCAAAATAGAGCACCCCGGGTCCACCGCGGCAGCAAGGGAAACAACAGGGTGCCCGCCTGATTGCCTTGATGTGTACAGACACCGTGCACCGTCACAGAGGCAAAAAGAGGGCACCAGCGGTATTCCCAGCTGAACACACAATAATGACGTCAGAATGTCTCAAGTCGCATCGTTTCGCCCATGCTTTGTCACACAGTTGAACGACCTCATGGGGTTGATATGACCAACGTCACTTCACATCACAGGAGGAAAAAAAAAGGGAGGATTTAAACAATAAGTTAATGTTACACAATTGAATGTTTACAATTACCGTAGGTCATTACACAGACGTTTTATCCTAAGTGACTTACGAGTCAGAGTGTTAACCATCTTGGTCAAGGATGCTCAATATACAGGTACTGTAGGCCTACTCTGGGGCTCGAACCCATGACCTGCCAGCTGGGAATCAAACACACAGACAGACCACAAGTCTACTTGGCCTCGCCCACATTGTTAAAGGAATACTTCAGTCAGAAAGAATTCACAGTATGTATTAATTACTCATCCTTCAGCATGGAATGCTGGAGGAAAAGGATCGCTTACAGGGGCCATAAATATGAAGGAAGAGGAGAAAAAAAACACCCCATCAACACTATTGTGTGAAAAATGTTACAGTATGCTACAGTATATCGTCAAGTTGAAGGACGTGAAGGGTGAGCGATTGACTCATGGCTCCTGGCTGAAGAATTCCCTACGGAAACAAATCCATAAGGAATTTTACAAATCAATTATGACAAGCCTTCCATACTTCAATAGATTTTTGCTTGAGGCAATAATTTCAAATGAGATACATATGTGATTAAAGACATTTCAGAAATTGCTTGTGGGTACACCCACATGCATCATCAACTGAAACACGCAATACAGTACAAACACAGTAATATATATATATATATATATATATATATTAGGGGTGTAACGGTTCGTGTATTCGTATTGAACCGTTCGGTACAGACATTGCGGTTCGGTGCATGCATGTTGAACGGTATGGTGCGAAGTTGTGCATAATGCGGAACCAAAATTCAGACTCGAGA
>JAODUE010036027.1:4968-20436 GCA_027564755.1 Amblyopsis hoosieri
CACACTGCTTCATTCAACAGATGCGAGACTTGTAGCTTCAATGACACGTTAGCTCCTCCCAGACACTGGCGTATCCACGGTAACGTCCCGGTATAGTGTACCAGTATGGCCTCTGGCATCACGATGTTGCTGCTGTCCCCAGATCGTCGCCTCCTCCCCTTTCCCCCCCCCCTCCCCCGTCCCCTACAGCCCATTATTATGGCGGGGGGAGGGGGGGCCCTAAACCCTAAACCCTAAACCAGCCCACTGGGACATCCGGGCCAAGACTCAGAGGAGCAGCACAGACGAGTCTCGGCCCGGGTCCAGGAGTTCCCGCGGGAGTTACTGCATGAGCCTAGCAGGAACCTGGACAAGGCAGCATTCAGTCATTAGTACACGCTGTTAGAAAGGACAAAAAAACTACACAACTTATGTATAGCACACACTGACATGTGTCAGTGTTACATAAAAGTGTGGATTCATCTTCTGCTTTACACAGCGTCATTTTTAAAATAAACACAACCTGTGATTTTGGTCACATCATTCACCACAATATGTGTAGCCAAGATTTGGATGTGTAAATATTACACGTTCACACGTCATTGTGTTAACCTCGCTGACACTCGTGTTAGAAGCAATAACACAATAAATGTCAAATGTCAAAATGAACACAACAGGTGTCTCTAAACTCTCCCGTAGATGTGTAAGATTTGAACACAGTTTGTGTCCGTTCTAACACAACCTTTAAGAGGGTAGGGGGTGTTAAAACAATATCTAATGCCTTTTGTGCCATGTGTTTTTTTCCACTTTTTGCCGGACCGCGTGTTGCGGGGCTGGCCAACACGAGCGGATGTTGCTTACTCAGTCCCTGACTGACTGCCTGACTGACCGACCTTGTTAAAAAGCGCATATGCGCCCCATTCTAAACAGTAGGTGGCGGTAACGGCCCAATAGTGTGAAACTTCAGAGAAGAAGACAGTAACATTTCAGCTAGCTTATCGGTTGAGTAGCTGCAATACAGGAGGCTGCATTTTCAGGTTTCTGGATTTACAGGCTCCAATCCACAGACTGAAGCCACATTTAGTGTTAGTGTTCTCGGTCTATGAACAAAGATGGACTACAAGCAGTATGTGAGTGATATGAATAGGGTTGGGTATCGTTTAAATGTAATCGATTCCGGTTCTAATTCCGATTCTGCTTATCGAATCTGGTTCTTATCGAATCCCGGTTCCGATTCAAATATAATAATAACATATTTCAAGAGGGAAAATGTGCCTAACTTTTCATTTAGGCTTTAATCAGTTAAATGTCAATGTTGACACTGACAGGATTCAGGAAGGTTTCTTTTTTTCCTTCATATATAAAACATAATATTTTTTGTCTTATAAGCGCTAAGCAAGACGAGGACTAAACTCCCCCAAGGAGTTTAGTCATATGTATATGTGGATATGTGTTAATGCATTTAATTATTATTATTATTATTAATTATTATAGGTGAGTAAATGAACAAATCACATGTTTACCAGCTGGTTTGAACTCAAGAACACTATAACATTAACATTTAGGTAGGCCTACTGTAAATGTTAATGTTATAGTGTTCTTGAGTGGTGCACCGAAGCTGGTATTGTATGTCAATATGTTACTTACAATAATTAATCTTATTTAATCACCCTTCTCTTTTCCAATGTAGTATTTACTCCAACCTGTAGAATTCTCATCTTCATTTTGTGAATGTCTTTCTTCTAATAACTCAGTTTATTATTATGCCTTTTGAGTTTCACTAGGCAAAGAGCTATCGTTGTTTAGACAGCGAAAATGCAAACTATTTTTAGACCAGCAGTGGTGCGCATTGTAAAGAAACAAAAATAGAAAAAAAGGTAGAAAACTATACTAATTTTTAATTGTTAATTTTAATTAATGTAGCTTTTGCTCTATCTGGTTATTATGCCTGTGTTCTACACATGGGTTAGGAAAGAAACAAGAAACCGATGCGCCTCAAAGTTTTAAACAAGTGTCTCGTCAGTTCTTGCATGCTTGTTTTTTTCACGTATTTAGTGAAATTAGTGAAATTACGTGACATTATTTCAGTTGTTGGCAGATAAAAAGGTAAAATGAATCGAAATGCACGTGTCTTTTCGAATCCACTTTTCTTTTTTTTTTTTTTTTTGGAGCCGGTTCTCGATACCAAACCCTAGTCACCAGCACACTGGCCTGCTAATGTTGGGAGCAGAGATGGGAGAATCGCAGTATAATCCACTTTGTCACTCTTCAGTCACAGACACACTCTATGGTTCTCCCAGGGGGAGTGTGTGTGTGTCAGAGAGAGAGAGAGAGAGAGAGAGAGAGAGAGAGAGAGAGAGAGAGACCAGATTAGCAGCTGTTCTCAGCTGCAGGCAGAGAGACCCTATGGTGAAGAAGGCTCATGGTGTTGGTGCATCTACTGTCTGAGCCACAGCCCCTGTGGTGTCCTACTGGACCAGACAGTCATCACGCACTAGCATGAGAATAACCACAACCGTAAGCACTACTGAAAATAGTCCTACATCGTTATTTATCATAATAATAGAATTCTATGGGAGAAGTCCGTGACGCCAAAGATGGAGGCTGGATGCACATAACCCGTCCCTTCTCCCAAAGAGCTAATCGTCTGCTATACAGCAAACAAACCATTTGAAAGCCTATTGTGTGGTTGCGCTGACACTAACAGACACTATATAGTGGAGACATGCCAGATTGCCTCTAGATGCCACTAACCCTAACCCTAACCCCTAAAGAGCCAATCGTCTGCTTTATAACTACAAAGCATTAATTAATTTAACCAATCGTGTGTTTGCACTGACACAAGCTGAATGTTGCGCATGCGTAGTAATTTAAGCGTTTTTTTTTTATCAGATTTGACTCACAACATGCAGTTTGTATGTGCCGGTGACCATTGAAAGAGCAGTTATGTCCCTCTCCCCATTCATTTCAATACGGTCTTCCTAATAACTGACGCGAAAACATTTCAAAGATGGCTGCCGAGTGGCGAAACCTTTCTATAAGGCCTTTGATGCTAATATCTGTGTGTTGTTGTCTTGGTAGGTCTACAACATGTTCCATCACCAGAGTCTGGGAGTTCGGATCAACATCCGCGTCACCAAGTTGGTGTTGCTCCACAGTCGTCCAGTAAGTGTGACCTTTGACCTTCGATTTTTCCTCTGGTGTGACCCTGCAACGCCTCCTGACGGTCAGATGTGGTGCATGCACCACTCAGCATTTATAATACCAACCGGTGTGCACGTGTGTGTGTGTGTGTGTGTGTGTGTGTGTGTGCGTGTGTGTGTTGTGGAGAGAGAGACAGACTATGCAGACTTAGAGGAATACAGATTTTCCGACCAAGTAATAAATAATAAATATCTACTGAACCATTGCGTGCGAGCAGGGATTCTCCGATCCTCACTCTCTCACACACGCACACACTCTATGCTATAGACGATGTGCTGAAGCCGCGGTGCAGATCCTCTCATGCCCTGGCTGTCAACAGACTAATCTGCATTAGCCAAACTGAACTGGTAAGGCCTCGGGATGTCACGAGAACCGATACGTCGTTACCAGGTCGATGCCAATATTCTCAAAACATGACGGTACTCGTTTTTGTATAGTACCGTAGGTACCGGAAATCATACGTGCACGCGCACGGTACCGTGGAAATGTAGCTGCAGCTCCGCCTCTGCTTGTCGCAAAGAAAAACAGCAAGTAGTCTACTTTGCATTCTAGGCGGATTATCAGGGAGTAATACATTAATTAAAAACAGTACCATAAGCTATGCAAACGGTGCCTTCGAACTTTCCAGCCATAGTTTCCAGCTTATAAAGATTTTAAAAAGTAAAATCTTATTTTGGCCATCCTAAGGCACACCTGTGCAATACTCATGCTGTCTGATCTGCGTCTTGATGTGCCACACCTGTGAGGTGGATGGATTATCTCGGCAAAGGAGAAGTGCTCGCTAACACAGATTTAGACAGATTTGTGAACAATATTTCAGAGAAACAGGCCTTTTGTGTACATAGAAAAAGTATTAGATCTTTGAGTTCAGCTCATGATGAATGGGGGCAAAAACAAAAGTGTTGCGTTTATCATTTTGTTCAGTGTATTTAAATATATAATTTTCTTCTCTATATTTCACCCCGCGGTATCGAAATAACTATCGAGAACCGTGGAATTTCACTGGTATTGGTATCGACTACTACATTTCTGGTATCGTGACATCTCTAGTTAGGCCGTGTGTTAGGGCGGTGTGGGTTGGCTCTCATAATGGGTCGGGTGAGTGCGTGCCACGCCACCTCTATAATTCTGAATATTAAATGATTTGTTCCAGTGTGTAAACTGCATGAATATTGTTCATGCTGAGATTTCTAAGAATATTTCCCATGTAGAAAAATATCGCCTACTCTACAAGTACAGTGACATAATGTACATTCATGTGGTTCAGAACATACTGCACAATAATGACAGTTTAATATAGTCTGTAATCAACACAGACTACATTTACATTGTTATGCAGTATTACATTTATAGTTTTATAGAATACAATGATAGAGAGAGAGAGAGAGAGAGAGAGAATATTATAGGAATATGGACTATGTACACTAGAACAAATTTTGTTTTATGTAAATGTTATTTTTGTAAAACCATTATATTTCAGTGTGAATGTTCCAGTTGATGAAAACATCAAGCTTCCTGCACTTATGTACCAATATGATATTACTCACAATAGACAAGCATGGTCCTTATTACTAATATCCGGAATATTTGGTGCATTTGTTCTTGATTGCACATGTAACCCCTGGTGCTTTGATAATACACACTATTTATTTTTAAAATGATACAATTCTTGATGAACACAACACAGTTTAAACACTCAAGAGCCAATTGAAAATGCATTTGTAGATTTTGTACATGTGCTATGAAAAAAATTAGTTATTGGTGTTTATTTTACGAGGATGATTAAGGATTGAATTGAAACACATACTGTCTTTGTCACGTGCCATAATACAGGCTGCAGAGAGTATAAAATATCAATATTTGCAGGACTGTTGGTCATTGTGTCCTATTTACATTGACAATAGATGTCGTTATAGAGAGGAGTCAGTGTTAACATAAACTTCATTAATGTGTGCGTGTGTTTGTGTATACGTGTGTGTGTGTGTGTGTGTATTGTGTATATCTGTTCCCCAGGAGAAGCTCAGGGTCAGTCACCACGGGCAACGCTCCTTGGAGAGCTTCTGCCACTGGCAGTACCAGGAATACGGCGGGCCTCGTTACCTAGGCAACAACCATGTGCCCGGGGGCCGCGACGACATCCCTCCGGTGGACACAGCCGTGCTGGTCACCAGGTACTCCTGTTTCTTGCTCCTTTAAAGGTGGAGTCAGGAATGATGTGTGAACTGGATCAAAACAGAAACACCTCTCCCTTCAATGCCAAAGCGTGCTTCCTCCGAAGCTCCTCCCCTCTCCTCCCACACGCATTGCCAAGGCTGGGATGTTGTTGTTGTGTGGTGCGGCCTGCACCATCGCTGACTCTACCTTTAAAGTTTTTCATATGCAGTGACAGTTGGGATGCACACGAGGGAAACTTGAAAGTGGTGCTAAACGTGCTTGTTAAACCTGTTGAAAGGTTAAAGTAAGTGTTTGCTTGTGCTAGTTGATGTAAATCTCGGAAGCCAACAGCTAAATCATGTGACGATAAAGTCTCTGGAGGCAAGGGCTAATCCTTTTGGGATATTTCCTGGGTTCGGACAAAGACAAAGTCTTTCCATTTACTGGTCACTGATTACAGCCCGATTTTCAACTTGAGACACGAGAGTGGTGTTGGAGTAGAGTCCAGCTAATCTTTATACAGATATCCACGTATTAAAGATAATAAAATGTAATTGTTAGGGATGCAGCTTATCAACATGTACTGTACACATTTCAATATGTGCACTTTCAAGCGCTGGTGTAGCCACGGGTGTGCCAGGGTGTGCCTGTGCCAACCAAAGATGCAGCTGGCACACCCATAAATCAAATGCATAAACTGCATTTTTGTTATAGCCTTACTAAAAGGTTTTGTACGAAACATAGGCTATTATGGTTTAATTACTAACTATAGTAGCCCAATTGTTCATTCTAAGTTTCGGGCACGACACCTGTCAGTGCAACACCTTCAGCAGCTAATGCTATGTGCCCGCAATGCCACACTAGTTTAGCTGAATGAAAAATAATCCCCATTACTTCTGTTTTTTGATCGCATTGCTTGTTACAAACTGTTCCGTGGTCTCCTGTACAACCGTGCTCGCTGGCGTTTTAAAGAAACCATACAGAGACTTAGGTCGAATTGAATAATGTAATTATTTAAGGATAAGCTGTGCCGTTTGCAGGTAGATAGGCTGTCAATAACGTTTCAGTTTTCAGCGGTATGCCGTGTAAGTAGATTCTTGCCCAAGTATTTTTTTTTTTCCTGTCAATCCATATCCACGTTTTAAGTATTTTTGTGAAATAATTCATCAAAGAAATGCATCTTATGTTTCGTTCATATTTTATGATTATTGACATAGCTGTTTTTCTGCACAAAACACATTTTTGAGCACAAAAATCTATTAGCCGATTAACCGATTTTGTAGACTGAAATCTAGATCGGTGCATCACTAGTAATTGTAGTTAATATACGTTTGCTTACAATGCGTCACAAAACAACGTAATTAAGAGTTTGAATGTGTTGTATGCACATCCTCCCTCCACCATATCTGTACAACATTTTTACATAAATGCACTTTTGTTGATAGTCTGGCTGGAGTAAAACACAAGACAGACATGCTGCTTCACAATACTCGCATCGCAGTGAAGTCCTGCTCCTCCCAGCAGCGCTGTCAGGAGTCTATAATCAAGCGTCCGCCCGTCCGTAGCCCAGTCATCCCTCAGTCTGTCAGCAGGACCGTTTTGTAGTCAATCCCTCCCCTTCACAGCCAACAAGGCCGTGACTAGCGCAACACGACACATTCCTAATTTAGGATTAGCTATTATTACCTGCTCTGACTCAGGGGAGGAGGGTGGAGTGGAGGAATCCTTTTGTTCAAGCGGGAGCTCATGTCACCTGTCAGATCCCATCCTGTCTCCTCTAACCCTGAGGAAAGGAGGGGCGGGGGGGTTGTTCGGACAGAGGCGGCCTTTGTTCTCGAGGTGGTTCGTTGCGTTGCCGTTGTGTTCAGGGTTGACATCTGTAAGGGGGAGGGGTGGGGTGGGGGGGTGACAGTGCCAACATCAGGACGACACTCACACATGGAAGCACACCGGGTCTTCAGATTACCCACATGGATGCACACGCGCACACACACGCACACACACATGCATACACACGCACACACACACACACACAGACACATAACACACACACACACACACGCACACACACGCACACACACACACATACACACACACACACACACACACAGACACATAACACACACACAAACACACACGCACACATGCGCATGCACGTACACACACACACACATGCATACACACACACACACACACACACACACACACAGACACATAACACACACACAAACACACACACACACACACGCACACATGCGCACGCACGTACACACACACACACACACACACAGACACATAACACACACACACACATGCATACACACACACATACACACACACACACACACACACACATGCACACATGGAAGCTTGTCACAGGGTCTTCATGTTACCCACACACACACACACACACACACACACACGTCGTTGCCTGAGCATGCTGTGCTGTGCTGAGCCGGGGGGAGATGGTAATATGGACGGCTGCAGCAGCAGCTCGTTAGCTGCCCCGGTGTAGACGGCGGGACATTTGATCCAAGCCTCTGGATGGTTTCATTAGCGGTGATACTGAGGGCTGAACCACATGGAAGGACATCCTGTGGCATGGTGCGTAATGCAAGAGGTCAGGCATTATTATTCCACTGGTAAAGTCATTTTCAAGGGCGCGTGCTAACACCTCTCCCTTCAATGCAGTAGGGGGCTCCCTACTAAGCTCTGCCCCATCACAAAACTGGAAATGCATTGCGAAGCCATAGGGCATTGTTGTTGTGACCACTTTGTTTTTGGTCCTATTTACGGAGCCAGGGCCAGGGCTGTGTAGAAGTACCTGATTAGTGTTTCAGCATGCAGAGAAAACAGGAAGCTAGCGAAATGCAAGCAGATTATTTGGTGAATTGATTGATTGATTTCTAGTCCACCCCAAGAACCTGAAATGTGCTCACCAGTACACAATGTTTTGTAAGACACTGTAGAAACAGTGTACTTGAACAGATGTGTGAACTGTATCTAGCTGTGATCGCGAGGTAGCTAATATGGTGTTTGTTAAGTGTTTGTGTTCAGCTTCAAGACCCGAATCGAACAGCTGAACATAATTATCTATGTGCGTGGGCGGGGCAGTAAGTATGGTAACGATAAATACAATTTACGCATTCACCCTCTTTGGAATGATGGAGACACCTGGAGAGGTGTGATTGGGAGGAACGGCCTTCCTGATCTACCCCGAGCGGGCGTTTGTTGTTAGACTTCTGTGCTAGTCATGTCTATAACAAACATAAGGATACTCAATAGTGTACGTGGTACCAGGTCGAAGGTCGATTTTGTGATCGTTTCATCTGATCTGAGGCTGCTTGTTTTGGACACTCGGGTGAAGAGAGGGGCAGAGCTGGCTACCGAACACCGTCTGGTGGTGAGTGAGGACAAGGGGTGGGGGAAAACTCTGGACAGACCTGGTAAGCATAAACGGGTAGTGCGGGTGGACTGGGAACGTCTGGAGGAGGCCCCTGCCCATGAGATCTTCAACTCACACCTCCGGCGGAGTTTCTCTGGCATCCCTGTGGAGGTTTGGGACATTGAACCTGAGTGGGCAATATTCAAAGCTTCCATTGTTGAAGCTGCAGCGGAGAGCGGTGGTCTCTGGGCGCCTCCCTAGGGAGGTGTTCCAGGCACGTCCAGCTGGAAGGAGGCCTCGGGGAAGACCCAGGACTAGGTGGAGAGATTATATCTCCACACTGGCCTGGAAATGCCTTGGGATCCCCCAGTCAGAGCTGGATAATGTGGCTCGTGAAAGAGAAGTTTAGGGTCCCCTGCTGGAGCTGCTGCCCCCGCGACACTACGACCCGGATGAAGATGGATGGATGGATGGAACCTCTTTGGAATCGTGTTTGAAACACGGGCAACTGTGCTCGGCAGGATTGCCATTGTGCACGAGGACTTCATAACAATGCACAGTTGCACGTTTGAGCTGGGAACGGTGGTTAGAAGTCACTCGCAGTGCGTTTGCACACCAGCATTTTTACTCTCATATACAAGTGAAATGGTCGCACTGTAGAACCCTGCTGTTGCTACGGTGACTCTCAAACGTCACTGCAACAGGAAGCTCTATTGCTGTCCCCAATAATAAGGAACATGAAGGTGCGAGAGAGAGAGAGAAAAGTAACTAAACAGTACTGGGGAATACCGCTGTCAGATACTAGCCGATACTAGTCTCTTCCCTCTCGCACATGTGATCCCAATCTCATTAAAACAACATCGGTGCATGAAGCATGACATATTTACAATAAACATTCCCCAGTGCAAAAGGAAGTAAAAAAAAAAAATGTAAAAGCAGGTTGGACAATACAGGTCCTTTATACATATCAATATACGTCCCTGGTCAGGATCAATTCATGTGAGCCCCCGTCCAGCCTGCCTGTTGGACCCAGGAGGTCTGGGAAACCAGCATGCTTTGCTGTTGTTAATTGACCAATCACAAGCCCCGCTCATTTTTGCATGGCCTCCAATAACTTTTGAGCATTTTTTGAATCTGACGAAACCTTCCGTCAACTGTCTGTTTTGCCGTAAAAGCTTTTCATGGCGTTTTGTCCTACCTAGGAGGACAAGTGAAAGGGGCGGGGCCACCTTCCTTTAGTGGCTATTAGGGCGGTGGTGTCATGTCATGATGTAGCAGTACTGCTACAGTATGACATGACACCACCGCTGGTCCAAGAGTCCCCAGAAACCCCCCCCTCCTTTTTTTTTAAATCAAAAAGCAAGTTTTAATAAGAAATAGTCCTTTTTGATGTCATGTTATTATCGCCATAATTTATCAGGATAAACGACTTTATTACGGGCGTGTCAAAATAATTTCCTGGGGTCTGTTTGATACAGAATCTTTCCACCATCCATCACGCCTGGCTGCGCTTATGCAGTGAATTTTTAGGCAAACTATGAATTAATGGACTGGGTTTACAACATAATTGAGTTTTGGTTGGTTTAGCAAATCTTCTGAGCAATAAATAAATAAATAAAATGTGTCATAAAATATCACATTACACAAACGAATGCACTGCAAATAAACACCCTGCAAAAAGTAAGCAAATCATTCTCGATCTCAGCAATTTTATCCTTTGGTTAATCTGGCTTCCAACAGATTTACAGTTTAACTTGAAACATTCCTTCCCTAAATCAGTCATATGGTCGTGTCTACTAGTTGGAAACAAGATCCATAAGACTTTAAGCCCATTGACTACAAAGCAAATTAAGTTTGGATTTGAAATGATGAAAATACATTTCTAAGACTGTTTCGGGGTTGGGTAGGTTTATTTTGTTTCATAGCATCAATAAGTACTGACTCCTTTTAATTACTTGCCTGGTCACTCAGCAGCCATCTTGGTAACACTTCTTTGCAGTTATTAGGAAGTCCCTATCTAAATGAATAGAGAGAGATCCAAAACTGCACCTTCAATGGTCACCGGGACATAAAAACTGCATGTATACAATCTGATAATACCCCTTAAAATGTTTGGAGACTGCCCCCAAAGTATGGTTTAAAAAGCTTTTTTTCACCCCACAGGTTATAAGACTACGTTTGTGTAACTGCCTGTTTGTGTCAATGCAACCACACGTCGCTTAAGGTTTGGCTGTTATAAACACGATTGTCTCTTTTCCGCCAACCGCCAAATTTCCCATTGCCCGCACAGTTCCATGCAGGGAGAAGTGGCCTGTCTCTTCTATAATGTGTCTACTGGGTTGGCATGTGGGCCCCGCTAAGCCTGGCATTGCTGGAGGAAGTGCTTTGCTTACATTTAGTGAGGTTACACATTGTGGTGTAGGAGGAATCATCTTACATGTCGACATCAAAGCCAGATGGAGAAATTGTGTGTAAAATGTGTGTCTGTGTGTGTGTGTGTGTGTGTGTGGTTTGTGTCTCCTTGCATGTGTTGGCTCGGGCTTGTTAAGGTGGAGTTCAAAGGCAACGCGTGAACCCGGTTTGACCTTCCCAGATGGTTTCTTAGTGGAGTTTGTCCACCACTTAGAGTGAAACTCAGTTTCCCCTAGACATTCTTCTGAATGGTTGCTTTGTGCAAAACGTCTACATCCATTTCAGGATACAAATACCTGTTATCTCATCCCGTCTCTTAACAATGATCTAAACCTAACAATGGGGTCTTAGTTTTATTCATGGGGCCAATCGCTCTCTCTAATAGGCTTCATTTTGTATGACTGGAAACTCTGAGGAGTCTGCCTGCCAGGCTGAGCTCATGGACGTGGATGTCGGCCACTTGACGAGATCTTGTAAAAAGTTTTTTAATATTAGATCCTCGTGCGCTACAATCACGTTTTGTGTTTTTGTCTGATCTGTAGCGGCGGGGACACCTTTGGTTTTACATGCGTTTCATCACTGCTCGTAAACTTCAGTTAAACCAGCGACTTTCAAGACATTGCTTCAGTTCATAAAAATGATGAATACGGTTAGCAAAAGCTTGGCCGTGGCAGGCTGCATTTAATCAGTTAATTTAAAGCCGTGTAACTCGGCTTTTGAAGCCGTACCAGAGAGGGGTGCTTGAAATCCCTTTATTCTTCCATCTCCTGAGTTGTAGAGGTTCACACTTCAGTCACTCAAACTGGCTATTTGTTGCTGCCTGAAGCTAAATCTAAGATTTTGGAATATAACTAAGATAGAGCAATGTAATGCATTTCTGTGGGAGGAAAAATGTAACAGTTCTGGTCTCTTAAGTGCATTTCTCGCCTTATGCTACCAACAACATTTTGCTGAGGAGGCTGAGAGTACATACCCATACAGCTAAATCTACCATGCATGGCCTGAAATAAACTACATTTTCTCAGACACCTTTTGCTGCAGAAATGCTGTTGTGGCCTCAGATTGATCGTAGGTACTTGGGAAGTAATGTAATATCCTCCAAATACCCATGTACACCCCCAGAGAGAAATAATAGGCAATGCTTTGGTGAAATACATGTACCTCCCCATTGACTTGCATGGAACACTGCCCATTCTAGTCTGCATGAAGGGTGAAAAGTCCACTTGCCCTTCCAAAGGTCGAATGCGGAAGTGCATTACGTTGCCATTTCTTGCTTTGCTTTATTCTCTATGGCTAAATTGCTGGCATCATCTGACCTGATTGGTAGTTTAAGAACCACAACCACATATGATATGATTGATATGAAATGTTCATACTGTTTCATCTCTTGTCTTAAGTGAGTTGAAACTGGTTAGCTACTCCAAATGTAACATGAAACTGTTTGTAAAGGGCAGGCACTTTCAAAGAAACACTTGGCAGTTGATTGGCTGAACCATCTGGTTGTTTTCTCTGTCGACAAACCTAAACCATGCGCGTAAGTTCAGTTGCTACTGACACATTAGCAATGTTTTCTAGGCTTTCCAGACTTGATTCTCACGGCGAAATCAAACTGAAGCTTGTTGCTAGCCTTAAGGACGCACACACACACACACACACACACGTTCACACACCTTCACACCCACACGTACATGCACGCGAGTGAACATATAGCACACACCCACACGTACATGCACGCTAGTACACATATAGTACACACACACACACACACACTCAAACAGACTCATCAGCTGTTTGCATGTGTCTCCTTGGAACGCTGCAGCTTAGCGTGAAATGAAAGCACATCAAGTGGTGGTTGACAGTTGGAACAAAGTGTGTGTGTGTGTGTGTGTGGGGGGGGGTCTGGCGTCCCATCGAGGGCCACTGGTGGGAATGAGAGGGCCTGTCTAAACTCTCTGTAGGGCTCTCGGTGGGAAGCGCTGGAGTGGGCCCGTTGCCATGGCTACGAACGAACCCACAATCTGGCAATGGCGTTTCCGTTTCTGTGTGTTTGTGTGTGTGTGTTTGTTTGTGTGTGTGTGTGTTTGTGTGTGTGTGTGTGTGTTTGTGTGATTAGTGTTTTGAGTGATTGCTGCACACCTGCCTATTCCTTCAGGAGTGCTTGTATTGGTGTTGGTGTTGGTGTGGGGGGGCCCCAGGTGATGTGGTGGTGGGGGGTGGGGGGTAGATAGTTACTATTTAGTTTGTAGATAGTTACTATTTTATATATACTACTATAATACTGATATTTAATGACATTTATTTAATGATATTTACCCACAGAAATATATTTTCTATTAACTTAGAGAGTGTCAGTGTGTGAACTCTGTCTTACATTATCTCTTAAGGAATACAGTATAAGACCATGGCTGACGTACCTGTCTCTCTCTCTTGAGGTATAGAGTATAAGACCATGGCTGACGTACCTGTCTCTCTCTCTTAAGGAATACAGTATAAGACCATGGCTGACGTACCTGTCTCTCTCTCTTAAGGAATACAGTATAAGACCATGGCTGACGTACCTGTCTCTCTCTCTTGAGGTATAGAGTATAAGACCATGGCTGACGTACCTGTCTCTCTCTCGTGAGGTATAGAGTATAAGACCATGGCTGACGTACCTGTCTCTCTCTCTCTTGAGGTATAGAGTATAAGACCATGGCTGACGTACCTGTCTCTCTCTCTTGAGGTATAGAGTATAAGACCATAGCTGACGTACCTGTCTCTCTCTTAAGGAATACAGTATAAGACCATGGGTGACGTACCTGTCTCTCTCTCTTAAGGAATACAGTATAAGACCATGGGTGACGTACCTGTCTCTCTCTCTTGAGGAATACAGTCTAAGACCATTGGTGACGTACCTGTCTCTCTCTCTTGAGGAGTAGTGGAATACAGTATAAGACCATGGGTGACGTACCTGTCTCTCTCTCTTGCAGGACGGATTTCTGCGTTCACAAAGATGAGCCCTGCGACACCGTTGGTGAGTAGCACATTATCTCTCTCTCTCTCTCTCTCTCTCTCTCTCTCTCTCTCTCTCTCTCTCTCTCTCTCTCTCTCAGAGTTTCTGATATTGTTCAAGGTTGGTCACTCTTTGCGCTGAACTTGGTAGTTTGATTGTATCAATTGGGGAAGACTATGATAATCAGGTTCTTATCTTTGGAGTGTACTAGGGCTGGAGATTTTAGCCAACATTTATATCACAATATTTTTCTTAATCTCGGTCGATACGATATAATTCCGATATCGATATATACAATATAAGCCTCAGAAATACTGCTAAGAATGCCCACAACGGAGTACTTCTGAAAAATGCATTTGCCAAGTCTTATGAAATCTCTTATAAATCTATAATATTTTATAAATAAAAAATGTGCAAATAAATGTTTACCTTTTATCCTTCATACAAACAAGAAATGTGAAATCACAGTCAAATAAATAAACAAACTCTCAACTGTGTTATTTTCTTTCTGTTAGTATTTATTATTTATGAAGGCTATATTTATGTTCGCCAGTAGGTGTCAGTAGCGTTCTGGCTTGTGTATGACTGGCTCTGTGATCCCATGAATTAAATGCAGCTAAGTTCCACCCAAGACGTGACTGACTGTTAGCGGAGGAAGCTGACTAAATATGTAATATTAAGCCTTTTTGTAATTTGCTGTTAGGTGAGAGAGTTAATATAACTGTTTAGCACTGCTTAGCACTGGCTGCTGTCAGTAGTGCAATTCATCAGGCAGATAGGTTCTATAATACAACTGACTGCTGCGCCCGTCATTCAGTGACAAATGCTGTGTAATTTATAACTTATCGAAATACCGGAAAAAAGTTTTTAAATCATATCACCGTTATTGAAAAATGTTTTATCGCGATTTATTTTGATATTTAATTATTGTCCAGCCCTAGGGTGTACTTTAGTTAATCAAAAAAGAAAAAAGCTAGACTGATTAACTTCCTGTTTGGACAGGCACAGCAAGATATTTGCCTTAGTAGATAACGGAAGGTGGATGGTGATGACAACTGTGGTTAGGGTTAGGGTTGAAAATCCATGACCTAGAAATATTTAAGAAATAGGATTATGTGAGAAACAGTCGTGGTGACAATATTTTCGGGAGGAATGACTTGATATAATTTCTCTGGTGGCAGCTTGTAAGTTGATGTAATAGATTGAATAAATCAATACATGTTTTAATTATATCTAATTTTATCTCTCTGTTGCTGTCTGTACCCCTCTCTCTCTCTCTCTCTCTCTCTCTCTCTCTCTCTCTCTCTCTCTCTCGCGGGGGGGGGGGGGGGGGGGGGGGGGG
>JAODUE010036037.1:0-16221 GCA_027564755.1 Amblyopsis hoosieri
GACATCTCTCTGAGATATAAAAATCTGGTATCTAGATTATCAATGTGATCTAGACCCCTGTTTTTATAAAATCAATATTTTATATATATATATATATATATATATATATATATATATATATTAAGGTGGTGTACAGTAACAACAAGTACAATCTCAGCAGAACTGCGGTTACATCACGCTAAATGCTTTTCATCACGCTTGTAAGAATTTGGAGCACCTTCATACATTTTTTTGTAGCTATATGCTGATGTTTGTTGTGTGGAATGAAACTGGCCAAAGCATAAACATAATATTCTTCGGTTTTGAATTGCACTTTCTGATTAACTCGAAAGGTGATCCAGATTCTTTTAAGGTGGAGTAGATAAAGAGGTGGACAAACCATGACCATAAAGTAAACTCCTACCTGGTATCTGCTCCACTAATGCACTGAAGAAGTTACAGTATATTTCCAATACTTTTCCTTCCCCTGCTGGAGAGATGTGGTAGTGCATTGGCTGGAGCAAACTTTTTGGACTGGTTCCACCTCTCTGGTAGATGGGGGAAATACTGTAAGTTAGCGAGGGAGAGGTATCCTATAGACTTTTGTGCTGCCCTGATCCTGTACGAAGGGAGGGGGGGTTCTAGGTACAACAAAGAGCGCTTAATCCTCAATATGCCATAATGTATAGGAACTAGTGCACAGTTGAGATGGATAGCAGCACTGTTGGTTTGTGCTGTTTTTGATACTTGCCTTTGGAGGGAGAGCTTCCCAACTATGTGCTTTTTTTCACATTTCCAAACACAAATATCATTCTGGAATGGGCATTATTATGGTAATGTACAACACAGACTTATAAAATACAATATAAGCAGTATAGAGACTCTCAACAAACCAGCACATATAAATGTATATTTCTTTGTTATGTTCTTTTTGTTTGACAATTTTAAAATATAATAATAAAAGATGCAAAAAGAACTGAGAATAATGCCCAGAGATGGAGAACCAAATGTTGACTTTGGTTTTCATCACCATGACGGTTGGTTTCACATGTTTACTGATGATTTGTGTAGTGGGTGTAGGAAGAAGAAGCCTGCTTCTCTAACTGCCACTAACACTGTTGTGTTCATTCACGTAGTCCAAGGCTTCTGAAATGATCTGTTGGTTACTTGATACAGACACAAGAAAGGTCAATGTAAACTTTCTTACAACAATATGCAGACAAACGGTGTTTGTCAATAATTATTTTATTTTATTTTTTGTTTTGTTTTATTTTCTTTGTTTGTAAATAATAAACCTTTAAAATATAGAAAATAAACGACATATTGTCATTTAGCAGTGGGTTTGTGTGTCGTTCTGTTGAAAGAAGTGGGTGGGTTCTTTAAAGATGCAATCTGAAATGTATATTTTTAATATGTCAATATTGCTTCTAACTAAACTGATCATGCATCACTAACTAGCAAAGCAGAACGCCCATTGTCCCACTTTCTGTCCATACCCTGGCATTGCAGCTCAAAATCATCAGTAATGAACTGTAAATATGTAGGTTCATGTTAACTTTTTCTACCGAGAGACAAAGAAGTGGTAAAAGTGTTTTTTAGAGAATTTGTATCTGCTCAAACTATTCTGGAAAGATCAGTGAGTGTGTTACAAAACAAGGCTGACTGTTTTCTCCTTAACAATTTAAAATCTAAGTAGAGCACAGCTCAAGTTGCTTAGGGGGTTTGGGTTACCTTTTGATATGCAGGTTCGCCAAGGTTAGGCAAAGGTGAGGCATGCAACAATTGATCTAGCTCCATTATCGCTGCTTTTAGGTTCACAATACAAAGGAGAAAGGATAACCACAAAAAGAGTAAATCCAGTGTTATACAAATAAAAAAAACACATGGATTTTGTTAAATGAAAAAGCCATAATTGTGTGGGCTGAGAACAAACACCAACATGTTTCAGCCACTGCCTTCGTCAGTGTGAGTGAGTTGCTTTTATTTTTGGAATACCTGAGGCACACTACCGCTTTTTATTTCTAATAAAAATAATAACAATGTCATCATCTGCATATCAGATGGTTTTAGCATGTTGTGAGGTATGCAGTTATTAATGCCTTAGCAATGTTACCGGTACTAGCCTGCGGTGCGTTTTCAAAAAGCATCACTGCTAACTATGTAACACTTCGTAAAACTATTGCTAAATTGTGTTGTTCGAACTACAGCTCTCGATGTGTTGTTAGAAGCATAGTTCTTGGTGACTACGTCGATGGACTGCAGAAGATGCAGTCAAAAATGCTTATCTAATGTCTAATGTCTAATGGCATGTTTATCTAATCTTGCTGTAGGAAAACAGTAGATCTAAGTGTTTTGAAAATGTAGCATAGTTGTAAAAGTAGGCCTACTATTAAATATATATTTCTCAATAGGCCTACATGAGTAGACTGTAGTTGCACCTGCAGTCTATGCAGTTTACGAAATATATATAAATGTTAGATCAAAACAAAAGATTAAAAAGCAACACTTTTTTCCATTTGATGCATACAGAGTATGTCTGTTTCTAAACAAAATCAAGTAGGCTAGTGCTTTTGTTGCCGTTACTAAAAAAACACCTCATTGTGTTTTGAACACTCGCGTTATTGAGAGAGATATCAATCACGATCTCGATTGAAGAATGTCGGCCATATAGTAGGCTACTTATTTGAAGTATGAATAGTATAAATATTTAGGCTACACAAAATGCAGTGCACTAAATGCAATGTATGCCTATTGCTTACTTTAAATTCCTTCTAGAACAAAAAATACATCAGATTCAGCCTCTATGATAAGTACACATGGGTTTAGTTATGCCAACATCAGGACTTAGGAAACCTTCATGTTGAGAGCCGAATGTACAACCTACTGGACTAAATGCACAGGCATATAGTGACAGTGTATTCTTATGTACTATTTCTTTGTTCATCCATCCATCTTCATCCGCTTATCCGTAGTTGTGTTGTGTGGGCAGCAGTTCCAGCATGGGACCCCAAACTTCTCTTTCCCGAGCCACATTATCCAGCTCTGACGGGGGGATCCCGAGGCCTCCTCCCAGCTGGACGTGCCTGGAACACCTCCCTAGAAAGACGCCCAGGTGGGATCCTTACCAGATGCCCGTACCACCTCAACTGGCTCCTTTTGCCTCAAAGGAGCAGCGTCTCTACTCCGAGTTCCTCACGGATAGCTGAGCTTCTCACCCTACTGTATCTCTAAGGGAGACGCCAGCCACCCTCCTGAGAAAACCAATTTTGTCCACTTGTACTCGTGATCTAGTGCTTTCGGTCATGACCCTTCATGACCATATGTGAGGGTGGAAACGAAAATTGCCCGGAAGATCAAGAGCTTTGCCTTTCGGCTCAGCTCTCTTTTCGTCACAACGGCACAGTAAAGTGATTCTCCGGCAAATCTCCTGTTCCAATGTCCCCTCACTCGCGAAGAAGACCCCGAGGTACTTAAACTTCTTCACTTGGGGTAAGGACTCATTCCCTACCAGGAGTAGACACTCCATCGGTTTCCGGCTGAGAACCATGGCGTCAGATTTAGCGGTGCTAATACTCACCCAAGCCCATTCACACTCGGCTGCGAATCGATCCAGTGAGTGCTGGAGGTCACGGACCGATGATTCCATCAGGACCACATCATCTGCAAAAAACAGCGTTGAGATCCCCAGGCCACCGAACCGCAACCCCTCCTCACCACGACTCTGCCTCAATATCCTGTCCATGAATATCACAAACAGGATTGGTGACAAAGCACAGCCCTGGCTGAAACGAGTCAGATTTACTGCCGAGAATCCGTACACAGCTCTCGCTTTGGGCATACAGGGATTGGATTACCCTTACCCCTCACATCATACTCATGCAGCACCTCTTACAGTATATCCCGGGGAACCCGGTCTTACACCTTCTTCAGATCCACAAAACAAATGTAGACTGGAAGGGCATACTCCCAGGCTGGTCCGTTGTTCCACGACCAGCATGGAATCCGCATTGTTTATCTTCAATCTGAGGTTCGACAATCGGGCGAACCTGAACCCTCCTCTCCAGCACCTTGGAGTAGACTTTTCCAGGGAGGCTGAGTAGTGTGATACCCCTGTAATTGGCACACACTCTCTGGTCCCCCTTTTTGAAAAGGGGAACTGCCACCCCAGTCTGCCACTCCTTTGGCATTGTTGCCCCCGAGGCGTGTCATCCAAGACATCCCCTCTACATCCAAAGCTTTTAGCATTTCTGGAAGGATCTCATCAATCCCCAAGGCTTTGCCAATGTGGAGTTGTTTGACTACCTCAGTGACCTCCCCCAGGAAAATTGACAATGATCCCCCATCATCCTCCAGCTCTGTCTCTAACATAGAGAGCGTGTCAGTCAGATTCAAGAGTTCCTCAAAGTGTTCCTTCCACCGCCAAATTACCTCCTCAGTTGAGGTCAACAGCTTTACTCATCTTTACTGCACACAGCTTGGATGGTTCCCCACTTAATCTTTTCTAGATATGTTTCTACTTTCTAACTTTGTATATAGCACACACAGGCAGCTAGATTCTCAAACTCAAGTTGTCTCCTCATTGCAGTACATATACTACATTCAAATCATGCCTTCGTATTGAGTTTAAACATTTCGAACCAGCAATATGCATTCATTGACCTTTTGCTGAGTTGCTAAAATGCTGTGTGTCTTTTTAATTATATTGGCAGGCTCAATTGACTGACTGAATGGTCTGATCAGCAGACTGAAAAGGAGATACACACAACATCGTGTGGATCACAAGAAAATCCTGCAGAATGAAGAAAATAAAGTTTTGTCATCAAACTGCATTAGAAATTAAGCCAGAAATTGTAAGTACAATGGCGTATTAGGGCCTACAGGGAGAATAAAAAGACTGAGATTGGTAAGGGGGGTAATATTCGTACATTTATGAGAATATATCTGGGATTTACTGTGACATTCTAAAATATACTGTACATTTGTTAGAATAAATTCTCTGAAATTAAAGTAAAAAAGACAAAAGTGTTATTTTGATCCATATAGCTTTACCCTGATCATCACACATTTATTATGCTTGCAGTGGATGCAGTACATTGTACTTTTCAATCGGATTCAGCTATATTGGAAATAACCTTATATATGATCATGTGCATCTGGACTTTAATGAGACATTGGTGGCCTAAAATGCTGTGCTTTATGAAAGTCCACACATTGGAGATTGATTCATTTTATCTGTTGTAGCATACGGTATTGTGTCCTGCTGTACCACAAATCCCATTTGAATTGCACCTAGATTTAACCAGCCTATCCATATTATCTGTCCATTGCATTGTAGGCTAGATCCTGATGCACAATTGGATCTTCTTCTGAATAGTCCAAATATATGGCAATGTCTCTTCAAAGTCCGGATGCTTATGATAGAGGGTATTATTACCCCGCCCCTCCGACCCCAGCTCAGCTTTTTTACCTATAATGGCCACAATACGCCGTCAAACTTGTGATCTTGGATAATCTGTATTCATTTAAATATTATTATTACATGTGCATGAAAACAACATTAATAAAAAAGGTGGCATATTTAGAACATATTAGGAAAGCATTTACTGTACATCTGGCATGGGTTTTGTGTTGTATAATTGTCCCTACAGTTTGTATTGTAAGTATCCATACTCCTTGTGGGGATTACGGTGTTTACCAGCTTCTATCTGCAGGTTATGATTAATATCTTCATAAAGTAATTTTCATGTCACTATGATCACGATAAACTATAAACAATATGAACATATCAGGTCAATATCAGGATACTGCAAGCACTATGAACACAATTAACTATTGCGTTGCTATATGAGTCTGGGAGCTCTGAACTGAAAAAAAATTCATACAGGTAGCGAACGACCAACCAATCAGCATCCAGGTGGGTAGTGCAGTTTGTGGCGAGTGTTGGTGTTTAGTGGACAGAACGGTTGCTATGCGACACAGTTCCTTGAAAATGTTTGCTGGTTTGAGTGCTTTATACACATATTTGTAATCATCCAGTCCACTGGCATTAATGTTCATTGAATGCAAAGAAAATGATACATCGTCCTGCACGCAACCTATATTTTGTGTTGCTCTGACACTCCCTTATTTTGAATTGTCTCCCAGGTGTTTCCCATTCCCCACACCATTCCCGGTGTGTTCAAGTATGTGGTCATACTGTATGTTGCTGTTTTGTAAAAGGTCTCACCTTATCTCTTGTTTCAGCTCCTCGATTAAATATACACTATATTGCCAAAAGTATAGGGACACCCCTCAGAATCATTGAATTCAGGTGTTTCAATCACTTCCATGGCCACAGGTGTATTAAACAAGCAGAGGCATGCAGACTGCTTCTACAAACATTTGTGAAAGAATAGGTCGCTCTCAGGAGCTCACTGTATTAAAGCGTGGTACTGTGATAGGTTGCCACCTGTGCAAGAAGTCCATTTGTGAAATGTCCTCACTACTAAATATTCCATGGTCAACTGTTAGTGGCATTATAACAAAGTGGAAGCGATTGGAAAACACAGATACTCAGCCACGAAGTGGCCACTTAATATCACAGAGCGGGGTCAGCGCATGCTGAGGCGCAGTGTTCAGAAGTCGCCAACTTTCTGCAGCGTCAATAGCTACAGACCTCCAAACGTCATGTGGCCCTCGGATTAGCTCAAGAACAGTGCGTAGAGAGCTTCATGGAGCTTCATTAGCCGAGCAGCTGCATCCAAGCCTTACATCACCAAGTGCAATGCAAAGCGTTTGATGCAGATACACTAGAGCAGTGGAGACGTGTTCTCTGGAGTGACGAATCACGCTTCTCTGTCTGGCAATCCAATGGATGAGTTTGGGTTTGGCGGTTGCCAGGAGAACGGTACTTGCCTGACTGCATTGTGCCAAGTATAAAGTTTGGTGGAGGGGAGATTATGGTGTGGGGTTGTTTTTCAGGGTTTGGGCTTGGCCCCTTGGCTCCAGTGAAAGGAACTTCTAACTTCTAACTAATTCTTCAGCATACCAAGACATGTTGGACAATAACATGGTCCCAACTTTGTGGAAACAGTTTGGGGATGGCCCTTTCCTGTTCCAACATGACTGCGCACCAGTGCACAAAGAAAGGTCCATAAAGACATTAGCAAGCTTGGTGTGGAGGAACTGACCTACACAGAGTCCTGACCTCAACCCAATAGAACATCTTTGGGATGAATTAGAGTGGAGACTGCGAGCCAGGCCTTCTCATCAGCATCTGTACCTGAACTCACAAATGCGCTTCTGTAAGAATGGTCAAAAAATCCTATGAACATACTCCTAAACCTTGTGGACAGCCTTCTCAGAAGAGTTGAAGCTGTTATAGCTGCAAAGGGTGGGCCAACTACATATTAAACCCTCTGGATTAAGAATGGGATGTCATTAACCTTCATGTGCATGTAAAGACAGGTGTCCCAAAACTTTTGGCAATACAGTGTATATGCTGTGGGTCAATCATGTAATAAGTGTCTCCGCTTTTGGGTCCAAACCTCTGATACTTGCCAATTTTGGGTCCCTCTGAATTTTCACAGAGGCCCATACTGTACCCCAAGTCTGCCATGTACAACAAACTGTCATGTGTATAGGAATGATGACAGCATAATTATATAGGGCAGGCTACTGTAATCAGCGTTACTCTGCCTCTCCTTATGTACCTTATTGTACAATGCTTCAGCAGACACTTCTCCTTGCTGCATCTGTCCCTAAGTTGCCCAATGTGAGCATTGCTGGGCTTTGTCCTTGCTTTTTAGGATTAGTAGGTATTATCTCCTACAAAATAAGACTAAAACTACTAGTACAGACTGGCCTTCACTGCCCCAATCACTAGTTCTAGGTACTGTAGGTAGTGGCCTTTAAAGATTATGGCAGGCTCGATGAAAAAACTCAAAGAAAAATGTAAGTAGTAGTAGTAGTAAATTACAAATCATTCTATCCTAAATTGAGTTGGGTAAATATTCTCCTTTACTTTTTGGGGTATTATTTATTTTATTAAACAGGACCGGGGTAAAGCAGGGGCTTCAGAAGTCTGGTAAAGTAAATGTATTTTCTTCATATCCAAGTAATATAGCACAACATTGCTTTGATAAAACCTGATTTTTTTTAAAAACACATCGTCCTCAGAAATGTAACGTCATTATTACTCATGATAACAAGAGTGTGTTTTTTCCTCACGTGAATTCATAGTGTGTACTTGACAAACGGCTTCAGTTTGTTTGCTGTGATTGAATTTCATCCCAACACTCCAACAACCAATCAATATCTGCTTGACAGGCTATAACTCCCATTACATGTCATTTTCAACAACCGGTTCAAGTGGAGGAACATTAATTAAGTGCAAATGTCTTCAGTGTACCGGTCATATAGTAGCCACAGAGCTACGTAGGCTTTGTTCAGCTCCAATGTGAGTATGTTTACAATATTTCCCCAGCCACTTGTTTCATTGGCAGTAATGCCCACAGATCAATTTCATGTAGTCACCTAATTTTTCCCTGCCGGTTACGGGTTCCTCTGCCATGTTTAGCAGCCCAGCACTCCAACAGCAGGATTTGTCTGCTGTCCTGAGTCTGTGTGTTGTGCTGCTGGGCCTAAGAGCATTTCCACAGAAAACTCTAAATAGAATGGGAGGGCTGTTTCTACGCTTGGCCTCTGCCATTACTGCCTTGTCTTTGTCTTTGCCCAGTATTTGTGTAGTGCACGCGCACACACACGCGCACGCACGCACGCGCACGCACGCACACGCACGCACACGCACACGTGTGCACGCTGGCACACGCACACCAGCCAACCAACCCTGCAGTGCACCACACGCAACCTTCAAAAGACGGCAAACATGATGTAAAGGTTCACATAATTATAGGTGGAAAGCTATATACACCTACAGCATTTGCATTATATTGGTGTGTTTGTGCGTGTGTGTGTGTGTGTGTGTGTGTGTGTGTGTGGGAGGCGGGGGATTCACTGTGTCCCATGTCGCATGTTAGGACAGGCCAGCAGCACATCACACTGGGGTGTAGGAGGACAGGACACACTTTTACGGGGCCAGGTGTATTCCCAGAGAGACCCATCTCTCCAGACTAGGCCTTGCCACAGCCTCTAAACACCATCCACTACTCAGAGAGCAACATCGATGAGGTACGGGTCATTTATACCGCAGAGCGTTAGAGTTTATTATGGCGTACAATGCAAAAGAGCCATACCGGGTCTTAAAAAGGTTCATAGCTGGACTGATGGCTGTGCTATCTCAGCTCAAAGATCAGGCTATTCCAATGTACATTATCTAGAGAGAATGTGTGGGCGAGAGGTCTTTTTTTCTAATTTGGTGTGTCGGCCATAAGGGCTTGCTAAAAAAAAAATAGGCTGTTCCATCTTCATTCCCCTTTGGAGTGTCAGTTTTCTTTCCTGTTAGATGGGCTCTGGGGCATGTAGGTGGACACAGTCGTGTTAGCCTGTGTAAATGCCCTGGTTCTCTGTGAAAACCCAGCTGAGGGAATCTCTCCTGTCTGTCAGGAAACACTGGGAGGCTGTGTGTGTGTGCGTGTGTGTGTGTGCGTGTGCGTGTGCGTGTGTGTGTGTGTGTGTGTGGAGCCCCTGTGAGTCCATTTAACCTTCCCCAAACCCCCTGCCTGCACATAACAATACCACTTACTGTAACCTCTAAAGCGGGACACCACTGCTGTCTTCATTGAGGAAGCAAGAGATGTATTGTTATTCCACACACACACATACACACACATGCATGCACACACACAACTCCCACACCATGCACACCCATTGTATATAGTGAAACAAATTCTGCCCTTTATTTGTCACATTAATATAATTTATTACACATTCGCTTATTCAGAAATGTTTAATACGAACAGTTTATCTGCACAATAGAATTGATTATATGGAATTGATACTACCAATGCCTAAAAGACTCCAATGGTTTTTCTCGAACCAGTTCAACATTATAATGTGGAGATAATTGAAGTAGCTGTGCAAATTGATTCACTGTGGCAAGAGGAACAGCAGATAATATGAAAATGTTATTAGTGATATTAGTGTTATAATAATGACAAAGCTGTTGCCTCTCTGATAAACACGTAACAGGGGATTTGCATGCATTGTGCACAGGCAGTGAACTCACAAGTCAGACAGAACTTTATTGTAATTGCACCCAAGAGAATATTGTTGACACTGCCTCTAAAACTGGTTTGCTCATTCATTAAATATTTATATTCTTACCTTTATCATTTCATTTTCCAACAGGCTTTTCTCCCTTGGACCTATACATTCTCTTTTATGTTTTTTTTTTTTTTTACCATGGTAAAATCATGGTATCCTTGATTGGATATCTGAAACGGGGTTGCAGGATACAATCGTCTGGAGATTATTGGCTACAAACCAGAATAGATCTTTTGATCATATTTGTCTGTAAGATTGTTATTTTCCCACAATTTTAATTTCAATAAATCTGACAAACAAATTAACACTTAAAAACTTACATTTAGATTTACAAAATTTTGCAGATGCTTTTATCATAATCAACTAATGATTAGTATGTGTGTCAAAAGATGAACAGGCGATCGATAATGAATTGTAAGCAAATAATATTCTGGTATTAATAATAACTTAAAATATTGACAGCATCATGTTATCAGGACTATCATTAACCCTCAAAGATAATTAATAATATAACAATGCTTAATTTCTAAGAAGAGGAAATACAATATATTGAAAACAGAATGTAACTGTATGAGGTGTTAACACTTAGATTTAGAAACATAATGATTAAATGTATTTATTTTATTCTATTGAATTTTATTCTATTGATAACAAAACCATCAAGTTTATCATGTATGTTATAGTTCTATGTGGTTTATTTGGGGGTGGGGGGGTGAAGATCATCTCTTGCCCACAGGCAATGTACAGGCGTGTATTATTATTATTGGACATGCAAGTCAGAGGTGGGGGTAAGGGGTGGAATGGGACTGGGCCTTTGTAGGGCTCTACCACACAGGACTATTGTTCTTCAGGACATCTTTGACATTGCTACATGTTTCCACCTCCCCAATTATCATCACTCTTGATTTAATGAGCCAGCTGTACAGTAGATGTACAGTATTTTTAAATGTGTTCTTATTAGGTTATTTTCCCCCATTACAGAGATGAATTACCCCATACAATGTGACTGGAAGGTCAACCAGGAATAGAGAAATAGTTTAAATATATTATCGCAATGATGAAGAATTCACACATATATTATAAACTTGATTTCTTCTCTTCTGAATGAAGTATAGTATGTATATAAGGTACATACAGTCATGTGGTATAAGGCAATGAAGGACGTATATTATTAAGGGATCCCAGGGGGAGAATCAGGCCTCTGCACAAAGTCACACCACTGTGCCAGAGTGCCTTTGTGCCAGGCACTGACACCTCACCAGTCAGAGTTAGAAAATAACAGTTGGAAGAAATTACTTGGGTTAAGAGCATTAACCTCCTCTGGTGGATCTGGTGGTGGGGCAAACGTGGCTGTTTTGATTACACATGAAGGAATCAATCAATTCCCTCCCCTCTGGTGTGTAAGCAACATTTCAGCACTCTATTCTTGACATGCATGTCTCGTCAGTTGCACTGCTTAGAGACACCGAAAACATCTAGGAATGATTATGAATGCATGGGCACATTTTTGAACACCATTTTGAAGGTCACATCAAGGTCATCTGATTACATGTGCAATTAATTTCATAATTGACAGAAGTACGTCCAGTCAGTACCATACACTGACAGTAGACCATAGGTTAACTACATATTAAACATTTACTTCCAATTAAAGGTTAATATCAAAAGTCTTAATTTATAGCAAGTTAATTTAAATATTAAATACTATATTTGACTATATGTATAATTAGATATTTAGAAAGAAATGGTGGCGGTAAGGCAGCCTACATTTTAGTGCACCACAATTAGCCTGCAAGCTAACCTGCAGCGTCTTACAGCCAAATTGACTGTGTGGAGCAGCACCATTAGAGATGAGGGATAGCGAGGCGAATTGGTCCGTGAGATAGAAGAGAGCAGGAGAAGCAATTGCCCAGCGAGGGAAATTGGTGGGGGGTTGGGGTGGGTGGTTCACCTGCAGGAGATTTGAACAAAACAGATCGCTGATGTGTTCTACTGTATATAGCAGGGACCACGAGATACTTTCAAGATGTTACAATGACCTTTCAGTTGGGTGTTTACATTCATAGTTGAGTTTGCATATTTAATTTATTCTGGCTGTGGTGTACGTGCATTGTATTTGTATCAATGGCAGTCGGGTTGGAGAAAGAGAAGGCCACCCATATATTTCTATGGGGCCAACAGATAATACTGATGTATAGGCATATATTATACTTGTGTGCATGTGCAAATGTGTGTGTGTGTGTGTGTCAACTCTCTGAGAGATACCGGTAGGTAGTTCAAATAAGATAATCCAGGTTCAGCAGGCTATATCCCGATTATGGCGAGGTCACTTGACATTGCCTTCTGATTATGTTAATATGCTTGGTTGATATGGACATCTTGTACCTGCTAATACAGAATGTGCACACTCTGGGCATCTGGGTGGATAGCTGTAAGCCTCTGGGCAAGCGTGGGAATGAGTAGGCATTCGCAGTTGTGTGTACTCTGTGTGTGCGTGCGTGTGTGTGTGTGTGTGTGTGTGTGTGTGTGTGTGTGTGTGTGTGTGTGTGTGCGTGTGCGTGTGTGTGTGCTTACTTCCTGTACATGTTTATTAATGAATGCTCTGTTGTTCTGTTATTGAGTGTCAGCCAGTCGTAAAGGCACAATAATCTGGTTGGAGGGGAAACGGATCGTAATGGTTTCTCTTTAGCGTAGTGTCCAATCCTAAAGCTATGTGACCCCCTGCTGCATAACAGTGAATAATCCCAACACTGGTAAACCCCTTCCAGATTAAAGCAAATCCCATATGAAATGAGTTTTAGTGATGTTTCCATAAGCACACAAATCAAATAATTATTCCCCATATGAGCATCAAATTGATTATAATTCTCCTCTGTGAATTATAAGGAAGAGGATGTGTTATTACCAACACACAGACAAGGCATGAGTCAAGAACAAGAAACACAGTGCTGTGCTCGAGAAGAGCGATTTAGTTGTCGATAGACTTGCCTACAGCCTGACTGGCTGCAGCACGTTAGACACACCTGGTCAGACTGAAGTGGCTTGAGTATAGAAACATCAATGCAATCTTGTTTGCTCCAGAGATCAAAAGGCTCATTCTCCCTAATAGTGTATTTAGAAAAGCAACTTTTGAATTATTTAAGATTTAAGATGACTTTTTATTTCAATTTATTTTACAGCAAAATCCGGTGTCAACAACATATTGCAAGCCTGTTAATTTCCAATATATTCTCACTGTGGAATATAAAAAAATATTTATAATGAAGTAAAATAGATATACCTATTTTGAATGTCTTTTCATGTTGTTTGAACACTTGTCTCTACAGCTTCCCTTTCCTATATGTTGATACCCAGACCTCCATGTTTGCATCCATCTTTGTGTGGCAGATGTTACAAGCCTGGTATAATCTGGCATTAAAGTTGCAGCAACGAGAGATGGCAAATTCCTTCATTTTGATGTGCAGTCCTACAAGAAGTTGTATATGTTTATGGATTAGCATATGGCTGCTAGTACAGTGCATTCAGGCCCTATATAGATTCTCAAGTCATCTTGGGTTGTATGTTTGGGTTAGATCAGGTCAGGCATTGTTTAGTGCCCTAACCCCATCACATAGCAATCAACTGTTTATTTTATAGTAAAACATGCAAACTGCTTTAGATTGGTGTATGGCTCATACATTGTATTATCCAAACGGACAAAAATCTATTATTTCACATTTTACATTATAACTAAAGAACAGAGTACATGTGTAACCTTTACGGCGTGAACAGCCGTGACATTTAAAAAACTGTATATACGGTACTAAAACATGTCATTCAGCAGGTAGCTGCTAATGTAGCTCAAATTAGCTTTGTAGCCTATACTGTAAATACTGTAGGTCAAGATAGGATATATTGCTTGACTAT
This sequence comes from Amblyopsis hoosieri, assembly GCA_027564755.1. Classification (NCBI taxonomy): domain Eukaryota; kingdom Metazoa; phylum Chordata; class Actinopteri; order Percopsiformes; family Amblyopsidae; genus Amblyopsis; species Amblyopsis hoosieri. The sequence continues at coordinate 14,089 of JAODUE010036037.1, forward strand.
TATTATTACAATAGACAGAAAACTGCTATATCTTATCGTTTTAAAATCCCAGCAAGCTGTATATGGATATGGTGGTACAATATAACCAATGCCTTCAACAGTACCTCTGCATAAGCCTTTTAACAACCCATTCATTTGATTCAGGTGTGTTGGAGCAGGGAGACAGTGGGTCCCCCAGGACTGGGGTTTGGGAAACACTGCTCCACAACAAAATAGAGAAACAAGAACATCTCTATCGGAATGTACCACCAACGACAAGAAAGCACGCCTGACATCATGATTGGTCCACGGCAAGCTGTTTAAAGCAGAGTGAATTATATATTCCAGATAACAAACCCACCAATTATACTCTGAGTACAGTACAGGGGCCGGACACTAATCAGCCCGCTACCCGTGGCTGACAGCTGCTGTATTTCACAGTTTGGTAGCGCTGACACAAGACAGGTCTGTCACAGCCCCTTGGCATCGTGTTAACATGCAAAATAATAACGCCATTGTGTGGGTATAATGAAAATACTAGTAGCGCCAATGGAAATATAGATATCGTTTGTCCAAACTGTGACTGAATACATCATAATGTATAAGTAGACAGTTTTACAAGATGCACTTTACAGTCACCGCATTCTTTATAGCGAACATATCTCAAACGTTTTCTATTTCACTGCTATTTACAGTTTTGCCCCACAATGATGACATTTGGGAATCTGCGGGGGCTCTAATGCAATCAAGGGGAGTTTGTGAACAGCAGGTTTAAATAATGTAAATCAATGTGATTTGCCATTATGACCCATCTATAAACTGGCTGTTGTAAGGAAGGTAGGTCAGAATGAGGCCTGAAGCTTCACAGCAGAGAAGCCAAGGGCTTTGTGTGCTCGTGCCTACTGTAATCCACTCTCATGCCTTTTCATGTGCACCTGTACCTGCTGCTGGTCCATGCGCCCACTGCTTGCATGGTGTTTGTTATTCGGCTGGCTGAGATAAGAAAGTTAGAGGCTGGTGGGGACAGACCACCTTTACAGTACATTTGTCTTATTGATTCAATCTATTCACCTCACAAACAGAGGAGATTGTGTGTGTGTGTGTGTGTGTGTGTGTGTGTGTGTGTGTGTGTGTGTTTGTGTGTGCGTGCACGCGCGCTGTGTGTGTTTACGTGCACATGCCAAAACAGTGTCTCTCTCTTTGTCAGCCTGACATTGGAGGAGGGCTATTTCTGGAATGTAATGGTAGCTTTTTAAGTGACGTAGCGCTACAGTGGTTCATTGACAGGGGGAGAAATAGCTGCGCAACCTGACACAAATGTGAGACCCAGCCTTAAATGGCCTGAAGTCAATAACCACCAAGCAGATCAATGATTACCTCCTGGGGTTTGATTCTGGCTATTTATTAGACCTGAGGAAAGGTCTTACGATCCTCTTATGTGAACAGCCTTTCTCCATTACTTCCCATGATACAATATCCAACCTTTCTTAAGTAAATAATTCCTGATTTCCTTATCAGTCAATATCATCTTAATTCAGTATTAGTGTACGTTCAGGGATCTTTTATCAAAATCATACCCATTAGCCAGGTTCAATGAAAAGTATTAGAAGATATCAGGCAGAATAAACTTTGGCATGTCAGCATTTTTGTACTCACATTACTACAAGGGAGTGACCTTTCTGTTGTTTGTGCGTTTATAAAGGCTACAAAAATGATGTACATGCACAGGCTCATGATCACTCTCTCCCTACTCTCTCTCTCACTCACTTTCTCTTTTACTTGCTCTCCCTCTCCCTCTCTCTCCTACTCTACCTCTCGCTCTCTCTCTCCTACTCTACCTCTCTCTCTCTCGCTCTCTCTCTCGCTCTATCTCCCCCCTCTCTCTTTCTCTCTCTACCCCTCCCCCTAGGTGATACTCATTTGTGTTGCATTGTCCCCAGGAACATAAGTCATCATCTGTTTTTAGCCACCAGTGACCAGAACTGAACTCAACATACAATAATTTGGGAAGTGGGAAATGTGTGTCAGTCTGCTGTGATCATGAAGGGCTGCCCAGTAGTTTGGTCTGCTGTGATCCTGAAGGGCTGCCCAGTAGTTTGGTCTGCTGTGATCTTGAAGGGCTGCCCAGTAGTTTGGTCTGCTGTGATCTTGAAG
>JAODUE010036048.1:0-20428 GCA_027564755.1 Amblyopsis hoosieri
GAAAATAATTCCAGTCTTCCCAGCTGTAAATGTCATTGGTTGTTAACCCTTATAATACATTGACATGTTGATAACACTTAGGCCTATTTCAGAATTCTCTCAATTGTAGATGCATATAAAGTAGTATGGTGGTGATAGGGTATCATGTCGCTCTGGGACGGGGGAGTTTGAAGCTGGGAGGGGAAAATCACAGTATACTCACTACAAAAAACTAGACTACACCACTGAGCCCAGCTAACTAAAGTTAAGTGTATGCTATAGTAAAGGCTCTGTCATTGTCATGCCCAGGGTTGCGCTGACGGGCGGCGCAACCTCGTCTTTCATTTTGCCTCGCTGGTGTGATTCTGCCGGTGGTGGACTGCCCATGTTACCAGTGCCCCACACCCACACGTGCAATCAGCCAAATGCCTTCAGCCGTGTGGTTGTGAGGGCATATAGGCTGGTGACTCCCTGTAGTGCTTGTGGGTTATTGTTTCTGTTTGCTTAGCCGTTTGTGTGCTTTTGTGTTACGTGACTGTACACGCTGTCCTTTGTTGGTATTAAATGCCAGCAGTGGCTCGTTTGCATTCCCTGCATCTGTGTGTGTGTGTGTGTGTGTGTGTGTGTGTGTGTGTGTTTGTCTGCATTCACCTCTCCATCGCAGCGTTACAGGCGTGCCTATTAAAATGACAGTGGGGCCTCGAGGTAAATATGAAATTATGAAAATATTAAAATGTATAAATTCCAAATTAATATTTTAGATTTAATATTTTGAACCATAAGGAGCCAACACACTACACTGTATATACTAGTCATAAGACTAGCTTTCTCTAGTGAAAGCAAAGCTGCTGTTTGGACCGTTTTTACCCCTGATAGACATGTCAACAATGAGAACCACATGAAGTCCAAGGAAACTGGCACCCAGACAGCAAAGCATAATAGCCGTATTTCCAGTGCCAGTGTGTGTTTGTTTAAAGCATTTTCAAGAAGCTCAGTTTTAGCCAGTACACATGGTGACTAAAGGTTGCATTTTAAAATAAATGTTTGGGCCTAAAAACACTGGATGCAACAGGACTAGGAGTTTTTGCTAAATCTAAATTTTTATTTGCTATTCCATCAATGGAGTAATGTACACCTGCAGAACCTAGGGAAAAAAACAACTCTTCCTCAGAGAGGCAGAAGCAGAATACAGTTGAATAAGTTTAGAAAGATGACAGGATTTATGCAAATTTTGACTTGTTTTTTTGTTTCTGTTTAAGATGAAATGGAGTTCCCTTGAACAGCAACAATTTTATATGCTGTACGAATGAATGGGTCTTACTTTCTTATTGTTGTATTTGTTAATAAAACGTATTTACTTTGGCATCCATGCACAATTTGCTCATTCCCATTATTTAAAGGGATCTCAGTTTATTCCCGCCATTCACAAGATGATGTAAACAATACGATAACAGGACAATAAGAGCATTACGCCATGTCTTGGTCCAAAGTTGTGAGACAATGGGGAATCAAAGCATTTTCTTTTTGAACTGCCTTCAGGGGATTTGGAGAGCTGACAAGTGATGACTCAATGTCCAAAATGATGCCCAAGGGCACTGTGGAAGGACCAGGAGGCATGAGTGAGGGACCTACTATAGTCTTGGAAGGCAGTTAAGCCAAGGGGTTCTGAATCACACATTTACAGTGATGGTAACGCTGGAGTCATTCGGCTCTTCACACTGTGTATGGGAGGTTTTAATAAATAATGTAATTAAAAACAGGATGGGATTTAAAGTCTAATTCTAGACAATTCATTGATTTACCTTGGGAAATATGTTCCTTTTTGTTGTTTACTGTTACTTCCACTCACTATATTATGAAATTAATGAATGCAATGTTCACTTCTGGAGAGGTTTTGGAAGGATAATTCAGGCAAAGTCCTGTGGTTTTCTTTTCTCTCATTATAGGGACGTCTGAAATCTGTCTGGCCACCATTCTACCTGTCCATATCCATTCTACTGCCCTACACTGCCTGTAAAACCTTAAATATACTGCTGTTAAGTCTCTGTAGAGATTCAAGAAAGATGGTTTTCAAAAAGGACACTGACACTTCCCGCAGTCATTTGTGTCCTTCCAGTCTAGCTGGTGTTCAGTAGAAATAGGTGAGGATTTTAATTTCTGTGGGATAAATCAAATTGTAGTTTTCACATGTATTACATAATCTAAATTTTTGGGAGTTTTCTTATAACTAAAACGTTATTGTGGTAAATGTCAATTATCAAAATTGCTGGCTAGATCTAGCAAAACAAGTGTATAGGCATAGGTTTAGGTAGGGATGCTATGGACATGTCCCTACCAATTAAATTGTCCCTACCAATATTCAGATGAATTAGCACAAACCTCTCTAGCCTAAACTGTTTTGTCAGATGGAGAAAATGACACTATTTTTATCCACTAGGCCATTGCCTAGTGGCCGAGTAGTGCTGGACTGTGTCAGTGGAAACAAACATTTCTGGACTTTAGGGTAAAACACAAGTGTTTGGCACCAGTGGCATTAGTGCCCTAAAACTATATGGCTGTGTGTGTGTGTGTGTGTGTGCGCGTGCGTGTGTGTGTGTCCTTTCAGCTCTGAAGGCATCACAGCGGATAATTTACATTTGACTGGTTTAGCATATACTGTATAGAAATCTGGTGAATACACAATGTACCATATGGGAGAGGAAGTGTGGTTACCAACACATTGTTTAATGAGTCATGAGTTACAGACAGAAAATGGACAATTTCCAAGTACACTCTGAAATTTCATTGTAATTTAACTAGCTTGTGATCAGATTTTGATACAGACCTCTAAGCGGGTCATACTTCTATCTGTAACAGTAATGCATTTCATTATAAAGCTATGGAACATGATAATGAGACACAGAACCATGAAAGAAACTAAATAAGAAATAAGAAAAGGAGATGAGTGTGGGGTCTGTCATTCAGAGCCTGTCTATCAAGTGCATCTTGCCTCAATGCTCAGTACTGAAATAACAACTAACTGCCTGACACATTTAGCTAACCAACACAGCTCATAACAAACACTGTCCATTAGCTCTCATTGTGCATCATTGTTTTGCTGTTGTGACCGTATGTGCGATACATATGTAAATATAGAACTATGACTTTCCACCCTAATTTCCTCCTCTGGCACATTGTAACCTCGGTGCCCGGTAACCACAGTGACCAAAGATTTCCTGAAGCTGTCCTCCACCCAGGCCACAGTGAGTCAGGACCCCCGGCTGTATGAATCATTGGCATCCTGAGGCTACAAAAACCCTCATCATTATCTCTGTCTCTGTGTGCCCGTCTCTCTCTTTCTCTCCTTTCCCTTCTTGCACTGTAGGAAATGCTGAGGTGCAGATAAAGTAAATAAAAGCCATTTAGTTTACCGGGACCCCGGGGGAAAGTGTTTTTGCCTGATGCTGCGAAGAGGTGTCAGGTCGTTCTGTTGATGTGCCAGAAGCATTATTTTCATATCTGGTCTAGCCTTCTGTTTGGTTGCCATGGGGGGAATTGCGGCCCTATCATTTCATTGTCATTAGTATTCATGACCAATCAGGTCAGGTACCATAAGAGCAATTGGTTCTTGGGACCATCAAGTGGTATTGAGTGTGGTTGTAATACTGAAAAAGTTTAAAAGCTTGTATTGTTTTGACATTATGTGACATAGTAGCTTGTTTACCACAACATGATTAACCAATGCCAGTTAGTTTTATTATTATGCTTGCATTCCAGATCCAGAGGACTGATTTGGCTCCATTGTTATTGTGCCACTTTCCAGAAAAGAAATGGGGTATGCTGTCAAAGAAAATAGCTAGTTACTGTAAGGCAATTTTGGTGCAATGCTTATTTAAAAAAGGACAGTTTAACAGTAGCCAAAAATGGACCATGTTCATATTAAACATGCACAAAGATTAAGTTGACACAGCTATTACCAGTTCCTATAGCACTGCACTTGTTCTGCAGTCGTTTCCTTGTAAAGGCCACAATTCAGTTTATATTTTTTCTTAAAGGTGTTTTGCCCTTCCGGTCTTCATACTTCTTATCTAACCTTCTCATTTTACTGCTAATGTAGTCTTTCATTCAAAAGTCCTTGCCATGTGCTTCCAGACAATCCACTTATCATTCTCTCTTCTCTTAATCACCCTGTGTTTTTGTTTCATCATTGCAGTTTGGTGCTATGGCCTGTGGCAAGTGGTTCCACTCCTTCATGAAACAACCACCTTCTTTCCTGACCTCTCCTCACTTCACCTCAGGCCCTCACTATCTTCAAACTCCATACACACCAAAGCGTGCATCGCTATAGTGAAGCACTACACTGCATGAAATCTATCCCATAAATGCTCAAACCTGAGCCCAGTTTTAGCGTTTGTGTATTTCCCAAAAGTGTGTTAACACGTGGAGTAAGCACGATGTTGGAGAAAAAATGTTGATACAGTATTTGATCTCAATATCATAACAAATATCTCCCTTCAGTGTCATACTGTAAGGTGATCCCTCAGAAGCTCTGCCCCCTACATTAAAATATTATATAACCCCACCTTGATTTCAATGCATTGGAATGCACATCATAAGCTGGTCCTCACACGCTTCTCACTCTGGACAAACAACCAAAACACTCTTGTGTGCACAAAGGTGAGTAGACAGCTGGCATTTCACTGCAATCCACTAAATATTCACGAGATTCAAGAGATATTTAAAATGTAGATGAAGCAAATCAATCGACAAAACAGTGTGTCACTACTACGGGCAAGATGTTCAGCTTCATGATCATTTGATTGAATATTTAGCCATTAGGTGATTTTAGATTGCAATGTCAAATTAATTACATATGTTAATGGAAATGCACCTAGTGTAAAAGATAATTGAAATATTGTGTTTTTTGGACAATTTTCTTCCTATAGATTAAAATATCTGAAATCTCAAGTGGTCCACAACAGATGCTCGTTAATTTGAGTAATTCCTTGAATTGTCATTCTTCTGTTCTTCTCATTTAAGGTTCTCTGCACTTGGGATCCCATTTTTAAATGGGCTTAACTGATGAATCTATCATAATTGCTGTGGGGTTACTCAAATTGTCTTTGTTTTCCTGACAACGATAAAGAAATAACCCCCCTTGGTGTACCAATTGGAAAACAAAATGTCATGTGTGCATGCTAAGTGCAAACTTGAGTGCCTCTATATGCGTTGGAATTCAACAACCAAAATAAACCAAGGCATTTTGTACAAAGCATAGTGTGAAGCCATGTGAGCAGAATTTTTAGAAACTCAGCTGAAGTTGTTTATGAAAACAGAAACACCACATTATCTCTGCAATTGCCGGTAGAAAATGGCAATGGGCTGTCGGAAAAGGGGAAGGACCTTATCATGAGCTGAGCAGGCTGGGTGTTATTTCATTCCTTTGCACCAGATTACCAGACAATGGATGTTCATCATTTGTGTTGTGTGGATACAGAGAGCACGTCTGTGTGTGTGTGTTATTTGTGTGTTTTTATTTTTGACCATGCAACAAAATCTCTTAACCCAATACCAGTAACCTGGAATGTACAGCGGTGACTGACTCAGTGCTGGAAATGATAGGTGTAGGCAGGTGATGTGTGTCTATGACTCCCATTCAATGCTTCAAATCAGTCTCACCCAAATGCTTCTACAGCTTTCATATCCATTACTGCTGTCCTCTGCTTGCCTGCATGCGTTTCTCATTGCAGATTACGTGCCGTCATTTCCCTGTTTAGCATATGAATTGAACTTACAACGTGTCTGCACAGATCGGCTATTATATTCGCCACTGTATTAAAGGCTATGAGACCGCTAATGACATACGCCAAGAAATGCATTATTTTCAATTACGAGCGAGAACGCAACACAAGTTCAAGGTCGTTCAAATCTGGTTCTTTCATTAGGCATTGTAATGTATGCGAACTGCAGTCATAATTAGATAACACATAGAGGTGTTTGCTTTATGCAAACATAATTGGCCCCTCTCTTGTTTCACTGCATGCCATTGACATTATTGAGGCTACTGTTCCTCTTGCTATTCAATGTTTCATCTAGGAGAAATACAAATGCAGTTCAGTGTGAAATCACCTCACACTGGCAAAACTCCAGTAACAGGGAGCACAGTGCGACTCTCGGTGTCAAACTGTGGGCTGCCATTTTTTTGGATGACTCTCTCGTACCATCTCTCGACACGTGGCACATCTCACTCACTTGCTAATGAGTTTAATGAAGTGTGAGCAGAGCGCCTCTCTAGGCCAATGAAGCCATGTGGAAAATTGATCAGTCTGATGGCCAAATCCATGCTCACATTAAATAGCTAGACATTATGCACACTGTGGCAATGTTAATACACAAGAAAAGCATTTCAGAGGTTTGAAAAAAAAAAGTTTTTCAGATGCTGAAGATACAGAGTTTTAAGTCTCATTTAAGTTTCATAGAGGTTTGACAACCTCTGTGAAACCTTTTTTGATGTATGTAGTCTAAAGTATAAAGTAAGTCTGAAGTATATTTCAAATGAATAATACATTAAATATCTTTCTAATTGTTGTGGTGTTGCCCCTTGGTATAAGCAGCTGTCGATTAAGGTTCATTAACATATGGTAAGTTATCTAATATGGTGTTGTACATGGTCTTTTCAGGAAAATCTCATATTGTATGGTCATCAAGCCTATTTATAGGGTATGTGAACACATCAGTGCGCCAATAACTAGCCTACAGCATATTTCATTGGAGGCTTTTTTCAAGACGTGTAAAAAGAGAATATACAATAGCCTACATTCCTGTATTCCTGATCAAGGACAATACCTGGGCATGTAGAATGACCATCAGCCAGTTAGCAGGGATAAAAGCCCTCACCATCGAGCCCTCTGGCGTGTCATGGCCTGCCTATCAGTGAAACATCAAGGAAGGGTACCCACTGATCCTTTCAATGGGATCCATGAAACGATTAACTATACCACCATAAGGATGGAGTGTACTGGATTGTACACTCATTCCTTAACATGCAGTATATCAAGTCCTATGGTGTTGTAATATAAACTACAAAATACAACTGATTAGATACATTTACTATTACAGCAATATGCCTCCATATTGCACTATAACAATTTAGAGCTGCTGTTATCAATATGTCTTCTTACTGGCAAGAAACAAAACAAATGTGAATGTTGTCAAGACTTTTGCCCTAGAACACCTGATTAAATGTGGCCAAACCACAGCTGTGGAGGCAGCTTTTGTGTGGGTGTTGGTGGACAGTGGTGCAGTGGGTAGAGCAGGGCGAGAGGTGAAGTCACTGGTTTGAACCCCGCTAACTCCTCCTGTCAAGGTGTCTCTGAGCAAGGTGATCAGGTGTCTCCTTGCATGGCTGGCACCACCAGTCAGTATCTGGTGTGACCATAATTTGCCTCACGCAGTGCAACAACTTCTTTGCATAGAGTTGATCAGGTTGTTGATTGTGTCCTGTGGAATGTTGGTCCACTCCTCTTCAATGTCTGTGCGAAGTTGCTGGATATTGGCAGAACCTGGAACACGCTGTCGTATACGCCGATCCAGAGAATCCCAAACATGCTCAATGGGTGACATGTCCGGTGAGTATGCTGGCCATGCAAGAACTGGGATGTTTTCAGTTTCCAGGAATTGTGTACAGATCCTTGCAACATGGGCCGTGCATTATCATGCTGCAACATGAGGTGATGGTCGTGGATGAATGGCACAACGATGGGCCTCAGGATCTCATCACGGTATCTCTATGCATTCAAAATGTCATCAATAAATGCACCTGTGTTCATTGTCCATAACACACGCCTGCCCATATACCATAACCCCACCGCCACCATGGGCCACTTGATCCACAACGTTGACATCAGCAAACTGCTCACCCACACGACGCCATACATGCTGTCTGCCATCTGCCCTGTACAGCGAAAACCGGGATTCATCCATGAAGAGAACCTCTCTCTAAAGTGCCAGACGCCATAGAATGAGCATTTGCCCACTCAAGTCGGTTACGACGACGAACTGCAGTCAGATCGAGACCCCAATGAGGACGACGAGCATGCAGATGAGCTTCCCTGAGACGGTTCCTGACAGTTTGTGCAGAAATTATTTGGTTATGCAAACCGATTCTTGCAGAAGCTGTCCGGGTGGCTAGTCTCAGACGATCTTGGAGGTTTAGATGCTGGATGTGGAGGTCCTGGGCTGGTGTGGTGACACATGGCCTGCGGTTGTGAGGCCGGTTGGACGTACTAAATTCTCTGAAACGCCATTGGAGACGGCTGATGTAATTAATCGAATCCGACAAAAATAATTTGCAACCTGTTTGTAACTGGAAGTTTTGAGCGGAGAAGGAAAATGCAACTCGAAAATGTAGCTAACTCCAGCAGGTAAAATTCGTATCTAGCCTATAACATTAATGAAACATGCCTACCAGTAATGCTTACAATTGCGTGTGGTCATTCCTATACAGTACGTTATATAAATGGGACATTATATTTCGGGGAATTCAGAACATAACTGTTCGGTGACAAAAACAAAAGTTCACCTTGGTTGAACCTGCACGTAGGGATGCTATTCTATTCTAAACATGGAGACTGTAGGCTACTTAAGTACGCAATTTTGAAAGCTGAGGCAGAGCCTAGTGGGTTACTGCACCGGTATACAGCGTTGCCAACTCTTTTCCAATGAAAGTAGCTGGCACTGGCTCCAAAAGTCGCTAGAAGTCGCCAGATGGCGTCATGCGCTCATTTGCAAATGGATGTCGTCATCGCGTATTCATTTGAATCCTCCTGCCAGCCCCACCACACACAAAAACAAATTACTGACTGAACACGGCACAAGAGGAGATGGAGCAAATCCGGCGCTGCGGAACTGTGCTGATTACTCTAAGCAGCATATGAAAATACATTAAAAAATATTTTTAGAAATAAAGTTGCTAAGAGGGTGTGAAAAGTGGCTAAACCTAGCTATGTTGCTAGGTTGGCAACACTGCTGGTATGGATAGAGCACAGTCAAAGCGTCAATGGCATTGTGTTAGTAAATATAGGCTACATCTTAGCCTACTGTTTGTGTCCTTAAAGACAACACTGGAAGGCATTTTGTTTTTCTGTGAATCATAAAGAAAGGTAACGTGAGCAATTTATTTTAGTTGAATTGGTTTTGCATTGGAAATCTCCACACACACTGTTATATGTCCGCGACACTTAACCACTTGACACCGATTGAGGCGTATTTGCATGACAACAATTCGTATGTTTTCTCCCAATGCTGGTTTGTGCATGTTCAGTGCATACATAGGAACCTCTTGCATGCACTGGTTTCTCCTAAGACCGGTCGGAGTGGGAACTACATCCAGTTCAAGGAAGCTTATTATTGGATATCTCATGTGTGAGGCTGCAAATATTACGAAATTGTGCAATAGGAGTTAAGTTGTGCTAAGATAATAAAATATGTTCCAGCTATTATCGTTTGCTTTTACAGCTAACATATTGGAATAAACCTCATGTGACTAACATTTTTACGTTATTTTACGATTTCTGCTACTTAGCTACAGCCGTCCAAAATGCATATAAATAATGCTGTATTTTAGCATTTACGTGTATTTTCTTTAGGAAATGTCATTCTAGTTAATTCATATTATCATATCAGCTGCTACTATAAAAATAAGTGCATGTACATTTAGAGTATTACTGAATTTGGTCAGGCAAAAATCGGCGGGACCTCTGAAACCCAAGTCGAATCTGGTGCACCATGGGTTGGGAAAAATCGTCAGGACCTCTGTGAAACCCAAGCCAACAGGTCGGCCAAGATGCCACGTAGGTCCCGCTGGGCGAATGCGCTATATAAATATATAAAAATTAGCAATCTCTATTTTTCCATCACCTTGAAAGCAAAAACTAAATAAATATTTATATATTATATTATTGTACATATATTCAGGCATCAAGGGGTTCAAATAGTTAATTGTCAAACAAGGTGGATTAAATGTGCTAATCCACCCAGTTGTCTAAATCCTAATAGAAAATCTACAGCATTCTTAGGCTATCCAGTCATGGGGACTTAGTCAAGGGCATATCACCAGCATAAAATATATACAAATACAGTTCCTGACAAGTGCACTCGAAATATAGTGTATAAAACACTGTTGGTACAGCCGACCATGGCACAGATTAAACCAGAGCCATGGAAATGGCAGTATTTAAATGAGAAGTTTGCATGTTTTAATGGTTTCCCACCATGGAGAGTTGGGACGGAAATCAGTCTGACCGTAAAGCACAAACGCAAAGTCGCTACTATGGATTTAGTTGTTGGTGAAAGAGACAAATAAACATATTGGTGAGCTAGCAGAGATATGTGAATGTAACAAGAAAAAACACCATAAGGTACGCATTTGAAAGTAAATGCCGTAGGTAAAAAAAGATGGACCAGTTCATTATCTTTACGCTGAGATTACAGTTTGGAAACCCTGTTCGATGATGTTCTGCTGATGTTGCAGAACATCAAAAGGGAAGTTTGGGGTCCCTTGCTGAAGCTGCTGCCCCCGCGACCCGACTCCGGATAAGCGGGAGAAGATGGATGGATGGATGGAAACCCTGTTCGCATTAGTGTTTTCAAAGCCACCCTGCTGGAGGACCAATCAGGGTGGGTTAGTGAGATTACTTTTAAAGTTAAGTGTGTTTCGAAATGGTGATAGAGCTAGATGAGGCGATCAAAACAAATGTAGCAACTCCGATTGGTTCAGCGCTGTTCAATAGTTTCAAAATTAACCAGAGGTCTACGCAAAGTAGGAGGAAACTTCCCAATGGAGCGTTACAACAGTTAGTGAAAATAATTTAGGAGGGAACCTTTAGTGCAATGTAGGAGTATTTTAGGGTTAAGATAACATGCTTTGTGGATACCGGCCCGGATTTCTTTTTTTTGTCCCAGCCCTGCCTGATGGTATACTAACAGTATATATATTTGATTTAGGTGTGCCATGTATTTTGTATAACTATAATTAAACATGATTCTGACTAAGACAGTGGGGTGAGTCACAATCTGATACAAGTGCACATGTAAGACAAGACTACCAAAATAGAGAAACAAAATGCAAACAGCAGAAGTATAGGAACCAAATGGTCAATAGTTCACCTGGAAGAAAATTTATTAATTTTAGACAATAGTCGAAAATACAATTCACTTGAATATGTACAGTATCTTAAATTACAATGTAGAATGACAGGTAGGAAGACAGCTAAATCAGTATATGAACAGACAGCTACAAACTGAAACACACACACACACACACACAGCAGTTGACATAACTTATTTTGGCTTTTGCTCTAAGCAGCCAGAGACAGTGGCTCAGTGTGACGTGAGCCACCATGAAAGGGGATGTAGTGATGGGCGTAGTGGCAAAATATGTCTTTTGTTGAATGTTACGCGTCAATCATAGAAAGACGAGGGTCTGATTGGCCAGAAGCCTTCCATCCTCTTTCTGGTCCCACCGTCCTTGTTTATCTGACACCTCTCAGGATGTCAGTGGGGCGAGATAGAACACTAGTGAAGTGTGATGTGACAGACTGAGTATGCTTGGGCCTGAGCTTGGCACATTCTGTCCATTCCATAATGTAGCATTTCAAATGGCGGCCACCTTGTCAACTACCACGTATTATTGTTTTCATTTCAAATGGTATGTTTACCATCAGACTGGAATATTGTAATACATTTAATATTTTATGTAATCTATTAACATGCCAAAGGTGCTACTCAATGGCCATTTTTTTTGTCTTTTGACAAGACGCACAAAAACACCTCAGTTGGAAGCAAGATGGAACAGAAATGCTAATTGCTGTTAGATACTGCAGCTTGGTGAGATATAGGCGCTCCGATATGAAAGCTGAACCATAAGACACACGTTCAATACTGTACCTCAGTGTCCTTGAGCAAGAATCTAACTGGCTGACTCTACAGCCTGAGGGTTTCTCCTTATTTTTGCACTAAATGTACTTTTATTGACCTAAATATATATATATAGGACACCATGCAAGGCGTCCAGAAGAAGAGAAGAGAGCATGCTCTCGGGGTAAGGTATGTGTGTGTGTGCATGTGTGCGTGCGTGTGTTTGCACCATGGAGGCTACCTTTCTTTTAATTGAAGGATGCTGTCATTTATATTGGACTGTAAAGTTTTATCAAATTTTAACCTTTATTGTGTGTGTGTGTGCATTTGGGGGGGTGGGGGGGGGGGGTCAGTGTGTGTCAGATACATACCAAGAGCCCTCTGTAATAACCTCTGGGACTTTGCAGATTTGTCTCTCACTTTTTGAGGGACTGTGATTGACAGATGGCTGTGTGTGTGTGTAGGATGTTGGAGAGAGAGTGAGAGGGAGAGAGAGAGCACAGGCAGATTTATGAGTCAGGGACAAACACGTGCCGCTCTGACAAACCTCAGTCACAGAGGCATGATGGGAAAGGACAGGCCATGTCAGAAAGCTGAGATGATGCTTTCATCATCCAAGGGCCTGATGGAAAAACGTCCACTGGGACTACACATTCTAACTAGCTTACTCTGTTAGCATCATGTACAAACACAAACAAACACACACACAGAGGACATGGAAATGGAATACAGTCAAGCACATCAGTGCACATCAGGGGTGTTTGTGTGTGCATTTGTCACAAGAAGAAAAACAAACGCTAGGCTCAGAGCAATGCCACTCATATCATCTAAGCCTTTCTCCTCTACACACACCAATGTGAGGCACTGAATGGAGCGGAGATTGACAAGTGCCTCTGCTACACAAGCCTTTTCAGTCACTGTATAAATCCAGTAGGGGAGGGCTGGCATGTGGGGGGCAACCAGTGACTGAAAAAAGAGATTTTTGGTTCATCAACAACATCATGATTTAGATCATCACTGATTCTTTACTTGCTGTTTGCCTGCAGTACCTACAATTAGTTTGAGCTCAAATCACCGCCGATCACATGTCAAAATACATTGTGAAGCAAAGTGTAGTACTATGGCTTTGTTGATACGAGTGGTGTTCGCCACTTTGTTTATGTTCCTATTTCTATTTATTTTATTCAACACGCACAGAGAACAGTAAGATAGCGAAATGTGAGTATATATTTGTGGAATTTGACAAAGTGTATTAGCTTACATTTAGCAATAGCTGATTTTACCTTTAAGCAAAAAAACATAACTGTTTAAATCATTATGGTATGCCTTATCATCAGTCTGTCTGGTGGGGCGAAGGTTCTACAAGGTGTCAATAGCTTTGTTATCGCCAGGGTGCCACCTTTGGGTGTGGGTGTTAGGGAGGGGAGGTGGGCCCATGATCTTCAGTGCCCAGGGGCCCCTGGGGGTACAAATCCGGCCTTGATTAGTGTAAGACGTGAGGGTGTAATATGGCATTTAGTCAGTCAAACAAGATCAAAAATGTATCATTGGGCACTAAATATTGTACTGTATATTATGCTAACCCCTATAGTTTATCGATTAAGACATTGCTGCCTTGCTGTAGTTGTCTGTACTCTGTGTGTGTGTTTGCATGTGATTGTGTGTGGGTCTTTACTGCATTCATATGCTTCATCCCTCTCATGCATTGTGCCTTTCTTCAGTTTCTCATCTCTTTTTGATTCAACAAGCACAGTTCCGCATTGACAGTGCAACCCCTCCTCAAACAAGCACTGTCTTTACATATGACGCCTAAGCTAAGTTGATGTGGGCTGTGTACCCTAGTAGAGTCCCCAATGCATTCTGACTGAGCAAAGGTGCACTCACTGGTGACTGTGTGCAAGCAGACCCCGATCACGTGGCAGGGGTCTGCTTTCACCATGCCCACCACATGGCTCCTGCGGGTACACTCAGCGTAGGCGACTTACTCTTGGCAATATATTCAGTACATTCAGGTTGAATAATACGTCAGATGGAATTCGTGGCAGAGGCAATATGATATCATCGAGAGTGTAAACACCCCTCACATGTTCGCAAAGAGAGACAGATTAATGTCTGCAATATCAACAGGGGCCACCGCCATGAGATATAGACGTTTTACAAATGATACATCTAAGAGCAAACACGGCTATCAGTACGGATGAAGGTAAGTCATTGCTTCTGGGCCCAAATCACACGTAAGGTCATTTCAAACTATTCCACATGGCAGATAAAATGCATTTAGCTATTCAGTGTCTTGCAAGGTGAGTGTGTTCAGCTGTTCAGTGCTAAGCACTTAGGGTATTTAGCAGTTCGCTAGCACATCCGAAGGTTATAAAATGTGACAACGCATCACGTGCCAGGTGAGATCAAAGAACTTAACAGAGATGTTCCAACAGATGGAACCTCCCCATTCGATTTTTGTAAGGAGGGGGTCGACTTTTCTCAGACCAGAAGCATTGCATTTTGGCTTCCATTGAAAAGCATTATAATGCTCAATTCAGTTATAATTCTAAACTCTTTGGTTTGAGCAATGGAGGATGTATAACTGTGTTGGTTTTAACCTTGCTAATGGGACTTTTTACATGTTTACACGTACAGTTGCTATGCAACTATAATGACTATGGAGGTCACTGACTGTGACTGACAACATTTCAGAACCAGTAGTCAGGCTTCTGATTGGCCAAAACGGCTTTAAGTTAGGCTTTATATCGCCAGCTGCTGGCTTTGCATGCTCTTTGCATGCCCTATCGTATTTTTGCGTTTCCGTGTGGACATACTATTTATTTTTAAACATGCTGGTGTAGAAGTAAATAATTTTTTTAACGAATTAGAAAAAAAAAAGTTTTACAATTTAGCAGTGTACATGTGGACATAGTATAACACATGCTGGACAGTGGCCCTCCAGGACCAGGATTCCCCACCCCTGATATAAACGTATTTGTGTATAAAGTTGTGCATCAGTGTTGTTACCATTCCTGGCTCCGCCCACTCCCACTGATTTTTTTTTTCTGTCCCATGCCAATCCTGTGATTAATAATTATTTTGTTTCTCATCCCTTTGGATTCCCGAAAGAAATGTCAGTCTCTACCTATAGACCCATTTGTACGCAAAGCGAATCGTGGCTATGCTATGCTGTGAGGAGTTTCCCTCATTTTTAAACTGCAGTCATGTGGTGTTCCCTAGTAATCACAGTTCTGAACTTTACTGAACTGTTCTATAAGATATTATTTTTACTGTATATGTTTTCATAGAACTGACCATAAACATGCCATCCATTGCAGACTGTAGTAAAAACATTTACAGTATCAAAAACATGCTGCTAAATCCCATATTGGGAATATAGTCATGAAAGGGAGCTATATACTTGTATTATTATTTTAACAATGCTTGTTTTTGTCGTATATTAATTACATAGTGCATGTATTTGTATTATCTGGGATTGTGAGCTGTTTTGTATGTGAGAGAAAAACAATAAAAACAATTCCAAAATGTTTACCAACGGTTCCTTTACTGTGTATGTATGTACAGTATGTATGTATGTATGTGTGTACTGTGTGTGTGTATTACATATTTTATTACATATTTTTTTATTATTATTTATCTCCAGCTTCCTACAGTGCTAGATATTTTCTTCCAACCCATCAGTCAATGAGCGCAATTAGACGCAGTACTGGCCAAGGTTAGTATGAGTTCAGGACATTGTAGCCCTGCACCAGTAGTCCCTAACGGACATTGATTCTTCTGACCTATGTGTGGCGGCTCTCTCTCCAGTTGGGGTTCACAGAACTTCTGGCAGCATGCTCCAGCACACAGCTAATTTCCCAAAGGCTCCCCACGCTAGGCCATTAGCGCTGAGGCTAAATGCTAGCTGCCACAACCCGCCACCTTGGTGAGAACTATAACCGGGCCGGAGGGGGGTGGGGGGCAGGGCATAGACTTTCTTGGATTGCTCATGCATGTCGGGTTTCCCTAAAGCCATTGTTCTTGCCATAATGGACGTTTCTCACCTACTATAGCTCCAACGTGTGAATCTGGTGGCTACCTAAAGGTTGCTGTCCCAAAAAATACACTACAAATGTCATGACAATTTTTCTGATTTTAAATCCGTATAGGGCTATTAATAACAAGAAATAAACACAAAATCACCTATATAAATGTAATATGTTTAATCAATGAGTACATCATGTGATTCAGTCAGATTGTTGTTAGTTTCTGTGTCCATTCTGTCCATACAAATTAGACAGTGTATTGTATGTCACTGTGTGGAGCCGTAGTCCTGATCTGTTTGGATTCTGATCCTCCATTTCATTCATGCAGTTAAGAACCAATTTGCCAACATCTTATTGTAAATCTCATTGTTGCATACACCAATGAGCCAAAACGTTATGACCATCACCATTATGAGGCCATTATGGGTTATGGGTCATAATGGGTTATGAGTGGTGTGCAGCTACTCAGCCCCATACACAGCAGGGTGTGATGACCTGTGTGTTGAGACACATTGCTCCTGTAACCATCATTACCATGTGGTGCCACTTGTGCCACAGAAGCCCTTCTGTTGCTTCATGGCCCTCACTCATCTATGAGCCTTGGGCTCCCAACACCCTGTTGTCTAGTTCCTGGTCGGCCCCTCCTCTGAGGTTGGACACACCTCACCGCTGTTGACCAGGAGCACCTCACAAGCCTTGTCTGGGTGGTGTTCTGATCCAGTGGTCTGGGTGGTGTTGGGACCCAGTGGTCTGAGTGGTACTCTGACCTAGTGGTCTGGGTGGTGTTAGGACCCAGTGGTCTGGGTGGTACTCTGACCCAGTGGTCTGGGTGGTGTTGTGACCCAGTGGTCTGGGTGGTGGTGCTCTGACCCAGTGGTCTGGGTGGTGATGTGATCCAGTGGTCTGGGTGGTGCTCTGACCCAGTGGCCTGGGTGGTGCTCTGATCCAGTGGTCTGGGTGGTGTTGTGACCCAGTGGTCAAGCCATAAAGGGTTGGCCCTGGTCAAAGTGACTCAGTCTCTCCCATGCAATATCTTGACTATGAGAACTGACTGTTTGCTTATCACCTCAAACAGTGCATATCCCAGACCTTGATGTGCAGCATTGTTATGAGATAATCAGTTATTTGCTTAATCTGTGAGTTTACATAAGGGATTGGCTTATACAGCATACTGTCCAGTATATATCATAACTGTTGGTGTCAGCCAGTCCACCAGGAGTGTCTGGGTTCATGCCCTGGCAGAAGACAAACAGTAACACTGCCATCTCTGTATTGCCTCGTCAATTCTCTGTCGTACATAACTTTCAGTACAGTAAGTACCTTGAATAATAACACCAGAAATGCTCTCGATGCACATTTTAGCACAGGCGCTCTACGGAAGGAAATAAAAGGATGGAGCTCCACTGCACATAACATCAAGTGTTCTTTCAGAACAATGGTCTGCATAGTGAATTGCTATGCCAAAAATATTTTTATACAAATATATATATATATATATATATATATACAGTATATATATATATATATATATTTTTTTTTTTTTATACAAATATATATACTGTATATACACACCCATACAGACAGACAGCCACAGTCACCCTGGGCTAATCCCCCATTGAGAGATGCCTGCTGCTTGGGGACAGCAGCACCTGAGAGAGGGAGGGAGAGAGAGAGAGGGGGGGGGGGGGGGCACCAATGAGCCTGGAACATGCTCAAGACCCTGGCATTAGCCGGCCCGGGCTGGCTGGAAGGCATTCTGGCAGGTCTTTGAGTGTCAGCATGTTCAGGGGAGTGGAAGAGATGGCAGGCTAAAGCCAAGCGTCAGTGTGTGAATACAAACATATGTACAAACAGACACTACAGTACAGTTAAACCTGCCACTGTGCTGTGTCAACGTTAACACATGTAAACACCAGCACAAAGTCTACCTGCTTCACCCTGCCGCTAACACCTTATCTCTGATAATGAAGCCTATTACATTGCGATGTGCTGAGATGGTTTGCTTGAAAGTGGCCGCTTTGAAACTGTCTAATGTAATAGTGGAGCAAAGAGCTATACACTTCTTACTGGTGTTGATGGGAGGTGGGTGTGTTTCAGACAGAGAGAGAGAAAGTGAGAAAGAGAGAGAGTGAGAGAGAGAGAGACACTTGGGAAATGGGGAAAAGAGTATGAAGAGAGTATTTGCATGCATGGGATGGGGTTTGAATTCCCCGACTGAGCCCTTCTTTCAGAGCATAAATATGACTGCTTCATCACGTCTCGCGAGAAGATTATTGATGGCAACACAGGGATGCCCAGGATGCAGGATGGCGATAGACAGGATGCCATAAACTGCGTGTATCTCATGCAGTTTCCGTATGTAACAATTAGCTCTGATCTCTAAAGATACTAACAATTTATCTTACTGTATCTATAATGACTTTTTATTAAAAGTGAAAGGGCAGAAAGTAAAACAGCCCTGCGGGCTTGTTTTAGAACATGAGCGAAGAAGGTGTTCATTAGCATTCCTAATTAGCATAAAGAGTAATTATGCAAAGATTGTGTTATATAGATAACCCACAGACTGAAGGTGATATTCTTCCCTGCCTTAGAAGGTACAAGGGCATGCAGCTTCCACACACACACACACACACACACATACACATTGAACTGTAAACCTGTCTAATGGGTGTACAGTTAGTGGAGACACTAAAAGGCTCTCACCGTGACATACAAACAAAGAACTTGACAGCGAGAGTCCAGAGCTCAGGTAGCCTTCTCAGCTGCCTCAGCACAGGTCACTGTGTCTCCCGCATGGCGTACTAACAGGGTCAAAGTCACGTACAGCAAGGCTGGGGAGAACAATACAACTAACATGTTTATTACCGTTGAAGTCACAGAGCACATGATGCACTCAGCTCTCATGGAACATTGCCCAGGCAGAGAGCACACCAGCCACAAGCGACTTCTGTCTGAAACACAGCATTACATAAAGATTGGTTGGCTTTGATGCCCCCTCCACTCCCCTAAATAGCTCCTATGCTCACACTGTTGCACACACTTGCCCTACAAACCTTCATGTGCAGCTCTTGTTTCTAACATAAACAGTGAGCTTTCATCAGAGAGGGCTTACCATGTGTGTTCAAATAATATAGTATGGTATATATAGTAGCATTATTAAAGAAACAACAGTGAGCTTGAGGTCGAGACAGGCGGGGTAACCGGGTAGACTGAAACAAAGCAGGTATGGAAAGAAAGGACACTCTAAGATGACCTGACACACTGAACAGAAGGGATAAGGAGGGACAAGGGGAAACATCTGGTGGAGACAGGGGAATCCAATAAGGGCAATCATGGTGTGACAGTATTATGTTTTGCTGTTGTTGTTTTGATACTGCAGGGCATGTTTGGTTGCTTGTGAGTTTTAACTGCTTAAATGCGTCACTCTTTTTCTCTTAGCTGCAAAAGCAGGTAGATTGCACACTACGGGCCGGATTTACTAACATCCCAAATAAAGAGCACTAAACTGCATGGGCATTGTATAATATTGCACGTGTAATTTTAGTACGTATTACGGGTGATTAACAGAATTACTGCGTAAATGACAACCGGTGCAAACATCACGGAGACATCAGTATTTAAATGAGAAGTTTGCGTACATGGTTTCCTGCCATGGAGAGTCGGGATGCAAAGCAGTCTGACCGTAAGCGCAAACGCACATTTAATGCGATGGAATTAGAGGTTGGTGGAAGAGACAAATAAACATATCGGTGAGCTACAGCAGATATGTGAATGTAACAAGAAAAAACACCATAAGGGAGAGTATCTGTGAGAAAGTAAATGCCGGAGGTAAAACAAAAAGGACGGATGAAATGAAAAGATGCCAAGCCTCGTGTTCAGTCTGTGAGACCCAATATAGGTAAGTGCATGATGTTATTTTTTTACTTGCTGTTACTTAGGGTAGGCTATAGTTAACTACATGTGGCTCTGGAAAGAGAAGTTTGGAGACAGACAGGTGCTATGGTTGTTGAGCGGTCCTGGTCGTGTCTAATGCTATTGGTTATTTCCTTGGACTCACATGGCGTCTGTCAGTGTCAAACTGACCTGGGACTCCTGTGGCATCTGTTATTGCTACAATTAACAGATGACGCTTAATTAACTAACTTACAAAACGCTTTAAATCTTTCCGATTTGTTGGTTCTTATGTATGGCACAATGTGTAAATTATTATACATAGTACATTTGGTTTGCCTCCCATCACCTAATGATAGTCATAGCACACATGAGATATATGTCATTCAATGATTAATTGCTAATTCTAGTTGCCCTATCGACACATATTGCATCATACACTGTATAAATATCCTTGACTCTACATTACATATAAAAGCACAATAAGCATGATTCAATACATCTATATAAAAGGTAAATAACATCAGAATAAGGTCACTTGTTTTGAAGTGACAAAGTCACACTGCAAAAACGAACATCTAACTTAGTGAGATAATCTTGTTTTTAGTTTTTAAAATCTACTTGGACTTGTTTCT
>JAODUE010036069.1:0-20425 GCA_027564755.1 Amblyopsis hoosieri
CCTGTATGCTGAGCCGCTGGCCAGCCAGAACAGGAGCACCAGGGTCTCCAGGGTGGGGCCCCAACCATGCTGCCTCTACGTTCTCAGGGCCATCAGCAGCTGCTGTATGGCCTCTCTGCTCAGGCGGAAGTCCGGGTTGGTGTCCTCATTGCCAAAGTACCTTTGGAGCACCGGCACAGTAGCATTTACATGGCAGTAATGACGGATCTGGCCAACATAAGGAATAGAGAAAGGTTTAACCAGTTATTATAGGTTTTATTTAACTTTCATTTCAATTAGCCTATTTATTCGTGCCTATAGGCAGCTGATTCAATGTAGGCTTAATAGAAACAGCCATCAGGCAGGCTCTTAACGGTGGCCTTATTAAAAGGCATATCCGTAAGAAGGGGGCATCTACCAAAAGGGGTTTTAAACATATTAATCTCTTAAATAGGCCTACAAATTTGAACTCTCTTGAACTAATTATGGAAGCTTAATTCAATTTAAATAGGAAAATAATTGTAAAAAATAAAATAGGTCTACAATAGGCTACTATAGCAACAATTTTGGAAATAATGTGAGAAGCCCTACATTTGAACTATCCTATCTAATTCATCATATTGATAGGCCTACATATTCACACTACTTTAAACAATAGCCTACATACCGGTACGGTAACAAACATTTTTATTTTTTATATATACGTTTTACCTGACCATGTCGTTGGCAAAGGTGCCGACAGAACAATCTCCTCCTCCTTTGCATAGAAAGACGCCTATTTTCATTTTCGATTATCATCTTATTCTCATCAAAATGGGTATAAAGCAACAACAAAACAGCACGATCCATAGTTTTTTCAACTTCTATTACAAAACGAAGCCCTGTTCAATTAAGCGTAATTATTTAGAAGGCGGGACTTATTTTATTGACGTCAATGTGCACACTAGCTAGGTCGTTCCATTACGTGTTCTTCACTTGTCTTTCCTAGCCTCGGAAGGACCCGACTAGGAAGGCACTTGGAAGGATCCGTCCTACCAAGGAAGCATCCTTGACATTGAGAAACACCCCATTTGTCTTCATCTTACTTGGATTACTTCTGACATTATTTTCCATATGCAAGCAAACTCTAAAGACATGTTAGGTTCACTCTCCAGCCAGTGCCATCTGACCAGTGACACTGGCTCCAATCTGGAGTTGGTCCCCGGGCACTGCACAGCGGCTGCCCACTGCTCCCTTGAGGGATGGGTTAAATGGGATGAATTTCGATACATGTATGTAACAATAAAGCATCTTTACCTTTACCTGGTATTATTACAGAGGTAGAGTAATTGTCACTGCAAAATCTTTTCAAAAGTTTTCATACATACAGCAGAATAGGTAATAGCACTCTCCTCATGGATCTCCTATCATGTTTTTGCATAGAAATCCCACTTGACCCTTCCATTAACGCATATGCACAAAATGCGATTCTTTGTTCCTGCGGCAGGCAGAGTGTAGTCTTAGCCATGTACGCAACAGACACTAACACATGTAAATGAGCCCCTCAGTGCTTTTCTTACCTGTTTTCTTTCTCTCATAGATATAATTAAATATTAAATAGATATTGTTACTGTAGGCCTTATTTATCTCTTTCTGTGCTTCTCATTTTATGGTTTTGCATTTTTGAAAGATGACAATGCTGTATGTACAGAAACTCAAATGTGCTGAATTCACAAATATTCACACGTTCATAACTACATTCGCAAAGCTTTTTCTGCCATATAACGTCTTCAATTGATGAGATGGAAAGTTATTTCATCTGTACTTGTAGCTGACTGTAAAATGGACACTCAATATTTCGATTATGGCCCATACACACCTGCATATGAAAGGTTTCATTTAAAATGAGAAAAGTACATTTGAATTTTCTGCCGCAAGGTAGGCCATTTCATTGACACTTCTTTTCAAACATGTTTCTCCAGCCAGATGAATGTGATCACAAGTTAATAGAGGGGGGAAAATAATAAAAGTATGTCATTGATACGCCATAGTATACGGGCATGGATTGCTTTCTCACTCGCATTGGCTGGATCGAGGTAGACAGCCTGTATTGTGTTCGGCGCACGACACGACCCAGCTTCCCAGTGAAAGTGAATGGCCAAGATACTGAGGCCCTGTTGGACAGCGGAAGCAAGGTGACACTGAAACTGCCGAGGAAGGGATCAAGCCCCCGCCTTGTCTTCAAGGTGCTGTGTTTAGCCCACACACACAAACTCCGGGCATATTTAGGGACGCCGAAAACCCATGAGAGGATGATGGGTTTGTTTGGGCCAGGAATGAAAAAGGCGGTAGAGAACTACTATTTGTAATGTGCTTTCTGCCAGCTACATTGCCCCAATGACATATCAGAGCCCTCTCATATGCCCTCCCCTGCCCAATATCGAGGTTCTCTTTTCTAATTGCTATGGACATTGTTAGTCCATTGCCCAAGACACCGGTACATCCTGGTCATACTGGATTATGCCACCAGATACCCTGAGGCCATCCCTGTCCGTACTACCACCACAAAGAACATCAGCTGGGAGGTGTTCCTGCTGTTCTCAAAGGTGGACATCGCGGAGCAGACCCTGACAGACCAGGGTACGTGTTTTATGTTGGATAATGGCATATCTCTGCCGACACCTGAAGGTGAAGACGTGTAAATGCCTGGCCAAATGGCAAGGTCCATAAAGACATGGACAAGACGGGACTGCTTCGGCATGTTGGGAGGCGTACAGGTGATACAATATATCATACCAACATACTGAAGCAGTGGCACAAACTCCTGAACCCCCCACCTTGTATACAACCCAAACCCAGGGACTGCCCCCGGAAGTTCCCGTGGATACCCCTGCTGTTTCTGGTCCAGAAGCAGGAACTACAGGACATAGTTCAGGACCACACAGACATATTTTCTGACCTTCTGGGGTGGACGACAAAACCAGATTGCCTTATCAGACAATTGCCATATCGGCTCCTGGAGGCTAAACGGCAGGCCACGAGAGCTACGGTATGGAAAATGCTGGAGTCTCAGAGCTCCTAATCCAGCCAAATTCTGGTACTGAAGCCAGCCCTTGATTCTGCAACGATTTTAGAGAACTGAGTGAGGTGTCACAATTTGTTGCCTAACCAATGCTGAGGAGCTCATCGAACAGCTGGGCCCCGTAAGGTACATCTCCACCCCCCTGGACCTGACCAAAGCACACTGGCAGGTCCCCTTAAAAACCTTTTCATCCTGAGAGACTCCGGATACGCCCCCCACCATCTCTCGAGCAAAGCTCAAATTGTTTATTACATGTCTGAAGCCTGATGTTATACACCACTGAAACACAAAGCTTCTGAACTAACAATATAATCTAACCACCGTTGCCAACATGAAACTATATTTAAACACAAAGCCGATAAAAAAAGCATATCTCATTTTGCATATGGACATTTTGCACAGTACAAATAGTACAAAACAAATGCACACAAATTGCAAAATAATTCCTCTAAAGCAATATACATGCCCCATACAGCAAATGAAAGGAGAGATTACATAGATTTTTTCCATTGAATCTCTATCACACGAAAACACAACGAGCTGCCTTTCAAGAAACACTTCAACTTTGTTGATTTTCAGAATAAAGGTTATGTTCGATCAAATAAAACCACTTCAAACTGTAATGTCTCGTCTGTCTAGTAGTCCTAATCTTGTCATGATCAGTTTACCTTGTGTTTCAGGCCTGTGTTTCTCTCACTCCCTGCCCTGTGTATCCAGTCTTGTTAATTCCAACTGTGTCTGGTCAATTATGTCTCATGTGTTGCTCTTGTATTGGTTCATGTCTCGCCATATTCGGTGGCTCTTGAAGAGGCCAGGCCGCACAGGAAGGAAGAACCGCTCCACCCCCGGTCAACAGCCTCCACCGCTTTCCCCAGGGTTAGGGCATCTGCGGACCGATCTACAGACCCTGTAGGAGGCAGGATTGGACAGACCAATCCCATGAAATGTCACCTGGGCCTTTCGAATCGTGGCCTACCTGGAGCACTTGATGGCCGTGGCCTTGTGAGACCCCAGACTGGACAGAATCAAACACTGGTTGAGGCCAGATACCCCCATTTGAGCTCACGCAGGCACAGAGAGCACAGAAGGTGGTGTGGGACAAGGCTGCAGTTAGGGCATTCAAGATAGTACGGCGGATCATCAGTGCCGGGTCCCGGATTTAAAGACGTTTGTCCTCCAGACGGACGTATCCGAGCAGTGCTGTCCCAGCTGGTGGAAGTTGCGGAGCACCCAGTCACCCAGTCACCTGTCATCAGCTATAGAAAGTTAACTACGGACCATGTGCCATTGAAATGGATGTTCCACAATGCCCAGGTGAGTCTTCAGGATTTTTCCTTCATGGTGGACCACCGCCCGGGAAAGCTGCACGGCAACACCGATGCCCTGTCGAGGAGTGGGCTGATGCTCCCTGACGGGGCTTGGAGCTGGCAAGGGATATGTAGTGTCCTGGAGGGCGCTATATCAATCAATGGAGGAACTCCCAGCTGGGGCTCGTTAGCGCATCAACCCTCAGACTGAGAATAAAAGGACGAGAACAGACAACCAGGTGAGAGCAAGCGGGGAGGCAGGAAGGCTACTCTCTCATACAGTACTGGTGTAGTAGCGGTAGTAAGGAGTGGAGAGAAGGAGAAAGCATAGACAATTGGTATTAGGAGTTAGGACTGGCTCTGTGTGATTACCATGTGAATTTTCGTTACCTGATTGACGTTTCGTTTGCCTGTGTCTCGCAATGACCCCGGACCGTCAACTACGCCTCGGATCACAGACATACGGACCGACAGCCGAATGGAGTGCAGCATTCTTTAATAAATCTGTTGATAATTCCTCTCGGCCTTAGGTTTTCTTTCCCACCTCACATGGGTGCCACATACCATACAAAACATCTGATCTTGCAATCTGTACTGTATGATTATCAATATAGATTTTGTAAATCAAATGTAATCCACAATCTTTTTGTACCCCTAGCATAGGAACTGCCTATATACCACCTGTGACAGTGGCTTCTGTATAAAGGGGGTACCACCTTTCAATTATTTTACAGGTTCCCCAGTACTGGCTTTTTTTTTTCAATGTAACTATCGAAGAAAAATAGTATTAGCATGATTTTGATGGCAGCATTGACTACATTGTATAAGCATATGTTAATATATTTTATCTGTTTTACTTGTTTTCAATATTACTTCTATAACTCTGTGTAACACATGCGAGTAAGTGGAACGGTTACATAGACCCTCACTAGCTGAATCTGAAATGCATTCCTGTAATGTCACCGATAGCACAACTGTGTGTAGCAGCAGTCAAAACCCAGGACAAACGCAAACCCAGCTGGATAACGGTTGCAGTTGTTCTCCTACAGCTTATCTTGCCCATTACACCACAGAAAGATGCATCGCTAGACTTGAGAAATGTCTTAAGGTACCCTAAGAGGTGGCAATGTTGTCAATTGAAGGCTTTGCAGGTTAAGGAAGAAGCATTGCAATGCTCTCAGCGCATCACATTTGAATAAAAGTAATTGCATCTGTCCATTATGTGTAATTTCTGCTGTCCCCTAAACTCATGTTGTTTTGAATAAAAAACGACTAAAGAAGGCAGCTGAACTATGTATTGACTGATTGTGTATTGATGTGCGATCAATAGAATCTGACACCCTCACTGACTCCCAAAATGAAGACTTGAGATAAATGGCCTGATGTGTGTGTGCACACATGCACTCACACATCACTTACTACACCTGAAAATTTGACTTGGAGAATTTCATTAATTAGCAAACACACTAAAACACAAGAAACAAAAAAAAAACAAGAGCAGCCAGATTAGTTAGAGCCAGATTAGCAGCCCTGCCACAGTGGACCATTTACGCTTTGGAGCAAAAATAGGATTTAAGTCAAAGTCAAAAGCAAACATTCAAGGGACTCCTATTCTGTTTCTGTAGCTCAATTAGTCAAACAGTACAATATCATGGAAGATTAGGACATATAATTATATTAGACAATCACAGATTTTGCATTAGAGGACATTATGTTTTTTCAATCCAGACCTAATAAAATGAAAAATGTTCCATCATTTCAATAATGACTAGCTCAATCTTATCGACAGCATTTATTGAGAAACATAAAGGTCCTATATATATAATAGTAATATAGAAGTAAATTATTTTATGTGTAACATTTGTGTGGTATGTTTCTGTTGACTGCTGCTAGTGAGGTAGCAGAAACACACAACATTTAACACTAGAACCGCCAACGGGTAAAATGTACCTGTGCGCCTAGATACTAAGTTTCTAGTTCCAAAATGTACTCTAGCATTGTGTTGATTGTCTTCTAAAATTAGATTGTTTAATTGTCTGTGTTTTAGTGCTCTAGTTTTATAATTATGGTCTAAAGGGGCGTCTTTAAGAACACGCAAATATAGGCTATTCATGAAAGCATCCCAAGATCAAAGATCCAACTTGTAAGGCATGTCGGGTAACTTAAGCTAATGCTAGCGGTACTTCGCTGTAGTCTGGAACAGCTGTTCGTCCACGCCAGTAGTGTCTGTAGCATAAAATGCAGTTTTGTATGAATCTGTCCCACACTTAGTCATGATTGCAAATGTGTCCGTGGTGTATCAGTAACCTAAAGGAAATAATGGAAATGCATGCAGGGGCTCCCGAAATAGGTTACTCAACAGCGTTGAGATGAGAAATGTATTGAACCATTGCTCGAACCAGAAACCTTCCATCTCTCACTGTTATTTCCCCAGTATACAACCCTCACATAGAAGCGCATTCAACTAGTGTCGAATCCAAGGATGCGCCATACGCTACACGCCGTACGCGCTTCAGCCAGTGTACACTTGCTAACTGCAACATCAGATAGACAAAAGATGTTTCTTCAAATGTTCCGCATTGTGTGTGATGTGTGGCCAGATGACCCTGTGAGAATCTACTGTTATGAATGATGTAGATTTCGATCACACAATTGTGTATCGTCGCCTAGCAACATATAATGTATTAAAGGCGGTTGCGCAAAATTAAGAATCCTGGCGACAATAAATGCATTTTGGTAACAGGTAAATTTGACCCGGTGTTGCGGTTATAGGTATAAATGCCAGTGTTGGGGGAATTCAATATATTATTAAAAGTTATGAGTTAAGAGTTATGTACAATTTGAAAAACCTCCACGGGTAAAATTTATTGACCCATCAGAGGCAATGTTTTGGAGGTGAGTCTGCAGTTCATACATACATCATCACAGATTAGTAAAGCAGGACACTTCTCACAAATAACACATATAGGGGATGTTCATATGTTACAAACTTTATAGGCCCAGGGTATACAGAATTATCAGAGGATTGAGACTTTGTCCCAGCCAAGCCAAAACCTCTGGTGCTGAGAAATGGATCCAAAGGGGAGTGTTAAACTATGCAGTTCCTTGAATGGCCACTTGAGGCTGGCTCCAAAAGTGAGTACATCCCATAGACCCCCATGTTATAATGATTACAGCCTGATAAAAAGTTTTTAGTCTCTATAGCTAGTTTCCCTATTTATGAAAACTGTATGGGTGAACTTTATATAACATTATTTTCAAATATATAACATAACCCCATACTAATGGGGTTATGTTTGGTTAAATACATAACCCCATTAGTATGGATAGCAGGGAGTTACAGGCAGAGTCAGGTACTGCTCAAGCAGAGCCAACACAGCTTGAGCTTCCAACCCATTTATCAGAAACCTACTGTATGGGTGATGTTCATGTATCTATGATAGCAGCCATTCAAAAAAATGGGCAAGAAAAATAGATACAGTATATGTGTTCTTGTACCTAGTCCCAGAGACTATGATGTTTTCCTGAAAATGAAAAATAACAATTTTAACAAAATATGAAGCAGGTTTAATTAAGAATTATATGGATAAAAACCAAAAACTAACCCATTTTAATATTCTGATCTAAAATAAATATGTTGTTTATTATGTGGATAGTACTGTGATTTGTCACAATTTACTGACAACCGTTATTAGCTAGAACATCCACAATGAATATGTTAGGGAATGTGTTATGGAATAGCAGTCAGAAAGCGAAGATACAGGGCAAATTTAACAAGTGTAAACAAGGGATAACATCTTGCCAACATCCTGTGATAAACACTGTGTTCCAAGTCCGATTGTAAGGTTTTGACAGTTAGCATATTAAAATGCCATGCATGTCTTCTGCGATAATGGCTTGTCTCCACAACGTGTTATGGATCAAGCTGGTGTTTGCCACATTAACGTTGTTTGTCTGTGGAGAAAAGGTCACATAATTTTTTTGATGTGTCCTGAGCAAGGTTATTATAGTATTATAGTAAACAATAACAATATACTGTAATACAAATTAAAAAATGAAATAAAAGTGGCGATAAGTTTGGCCTAAATATCGATGAGATAGTGAAAACAGTGATGACAATGGAAACTTCGATATAGAATGAGTGGCATGTGCTGTATAATTTAGCAATAATCGGTCAAGCGGCTTCCA
The DNA here is from genome assembly GCA_027564755.1 of Amblyopsis hoosieri. Classification (NCBI taxonomy): domain Eukaryota; kingdom Metazoa; phylum Chordata; class Actinopteri; order Percopsiformes; family Amblyopsidae; genus Amblyopsis; species Amblyopsis hoosieri. Next base: position 8,536 of record JAODUE010036069.1, read on the forward strand.
TAGAATCCCATGGCAGCAGAATAATAACCCTGGAAAACCATATAATTACTGTGTTTTTTTTCCTTTTTCTCCTCAGTAGAGTTTGTCACTGCTACTAGGGGCTTGGAGTGTCTTGTCTTTTCTTGTGTGTGTACAAGCATTTTCTATTGTGTCTCTGTGTGTCTCTGTGTGTGTGTGTGTATGTGTGTGTGTGTGTGTGCCTGTATTTGTGATTGTGTCTAGCGGCTGTGTGTCTGCAGGCCTGGGTTTGTCCAGGCATATCTGTGCGCATGCTTGTCTTATTGGGCGAACATATCCATTTGTGCCCAAGAGAGTTTAAAGCATATACAGTGTGCTTGTAACCACCTGTCACCATGATTCTGCTAACACACACACACACACTGTATACTATACATGCACACACACACACCCACACACACACAGACACGCAAACACACACACATTTGTCTACTGTTATTCTGACCTTCTCAGATATAATCTGACTCGGGGGCCTTGTCCAAATTGAGACCACTGTGGACCAGTCACCAAGGCCCATATGTGATCACTGGCTAGAGACAGAGATAGACTGTCCATCTTGCTCCACTAATCACAGGGAAAAACAAACAGTTGAGAGATCAATATACACCCCCCACCCATCCCCTATTTCACGCAGTATGCAAATGTAAAGGCTTCTCTGAGGAAATCAAATATTTCTGTGTGTGCATCAAACTAATTGTGTTAGAGAAGTAGAGGTAATGTGTGTGTGGAAGGAGCAAATGATAGAAACAGTCAATGGGCAAATCAGATTGGGCTTTAAGTATTTATACACACGATTATTTCTGCACTACAGTAAGTAAATAATAACTGATTACCTTTAAACCAAACAGCACTTAGGTATACGGTAGCCTTGTGATACCATCTTTAGCTTGCTAGTGTGACTTAGGGCGAGTATCACCAAGCCACCAGTCAACATTGTACAGGTGTGACTGTGATAGATAGATGGTTCATCATCCAATCACCTGCCAACTATTATTTTTAAGTTCCTGCCATTTTCCAAACCATTTGAATGGACAGTTTAACATTGGGCATGTCAGGTTAGTGGTGGTCAACGATTCCAAGATATGTAGTGTGTAATCAAAATTCAGAGAATACCTCCTCATGGTCAATTAAAGGCAGGGTTAGCTATTCTCGAGAACGCTTGATAACTGCGAGCTCAAATCAAAACAATATCACTCCACGGCGCCGCTTAACAAATCGAAAAGCATTGTGAAGCAAAGTGTTGTACTACGGCTTTGTGGTTGTGAGCGGTGTTCAATCTTTCTCCAGTATTACCTACTTCACCTTTAAGAAAATGGGGCATTGGTGGATCAGCTGCTGTGAAAAGCATGACTGATATGCCACCTACCTGAAGTGACCACCTACCACCTACCTGACATATAGTGTCACACCCGGGAAACAAGTTATAAAATATATCATAAGTGCAAAAGGAAAGGTTTCAGTACTGTTATTGTATTACTGCTTTAAAGGCAGGGTAAGTCATTCTCGAGAACACTTAATTTGAGCTCAAATCAAAATAATATTTCACCGCACCCACCGCAGGGCTGTTCCACTAATCGAAATGCATTGTGAAGCAAGGGTAGTGTTACGGCTTTGTTGATGTGAGCGGTGTTCGGCACTTTGTTTATGTTCCTATTTACAGAGCCAGGGCTGTGTAGAAGTATCTTATATTTTTTTAACACAAACGGTAATCTAGCGAAATGCGTGAAGATATTTGGTGAACTTGACAAAATGTGTATTAGCCTACAATTAGCTTGTAATAGCTGACTTTATCTTTTACTGCTATTGTATTACAATCAGCTGCTATTGTATTACAATCAGTGATAAAACATAAACATTTCTTTACACAATAAAGCTTAGTTAATGGTAAAGTTATTTGCTTATAGCGTATCATCCATATGAGTTTGGCAAATACTGGTAGCAGTATACTGTTTTACAAGTTAGCAGTATTCAGCTCAGCCCAGTGCTATTAGGATGGTTTCATTTGTATTGGGTCTGAATCTAGACTGAAACACAACACCACCTCATGTATTCATCATCATGTCTGTCACAAACTGTTTTCCCAAACCAGTAATATTTCCCATAAAATATTTTAGCACCTTATTCATCTCCTCAGAGTTATAGAAGATATACTCTTTTAAAATATGTGATTATTAACCAGTTGATATTCTTTCAGTGCGTAAAATCATCAATAGGTACAATATTGTATCTAGATCATCAGGTAATGCATTGGGGGAAAAAATGTTGGTATTCATCTGAAGTAAAGTTATGATAGTGTAGATATTTTCATGATTTTCAATTATTGTGTAACATTTGTGCTTACACTGTTTGGCTACCTGGATCTTCAATCCAAGATCAGTCTTGGTGTCATGCAATTGTGTCCAATCTCTGCTCACACAGAATTACAACCACACCAAGACCATATAGGTATTTGCCCAGATAAACTAGTGGCTAGCATGGTTAAAATGTCTTGGTTACCTGTAATAATTGTTGAGCATGATGCCTGATTCTTTATTCTGCTCTTCTTGTACTTGTTTGGATAAAAGCTTTTGCTAAATTACCTAATTTATTCAAAATTGGCTCCACATTGACTGCCATTCTAAAATAGCACTTTACTAAAACAATGTTAAATTAGCATTAATTATTGAATATGAAATAAGATGGGCAGAAAGTCACAATAGACATTTATAAGACTATTTTTTTATGTGGAGCTTTCTTTGACTGATAGCAATAACTAATTTGATCCCTTTTACAACCTGATTACCTATATTAAACAATAACTTATTTATACATTTTATTATCTGGCAACATTACCTAATCCATATTAAACAATAAATTACCTATACTTTTTATGACCTGGCATAATAACCTGATCCATATTAAATAATAACTTACATGTTATGACCTGCAACACAACCTGATCCATATTAAACAATTACTTTTGTACAGTATTTCTATTTATGACCTGGTAACCTGAGCACCCAAAGATTCAACACATATAAGTAACTAATGATTAATGTAGGTATTTATACACATTAATATGGTGCTGGCAGAGGAAGTGTGGAAAGCCAAGGAGATCAGCAATATTAAATATATCAAACATTAATGAACATTAATGCCTGTTCCAGGAGAGGAATTATACAATTAAACAGCAACATGCAGTGATTATTTAAGTGTTGCTGTCTTAGGTTTATGTATCAATAGACAAGGGAGACCAATATAAAGATGGTCCTGAATTACATCAAGGTAAGTGGCGAGCGCAGTCAGACAAAAACACACACTAGTCCTGGTGAACGGGCAAGCCAGTGCTCGGCGTTTAATAAGGACAACACAAACAGTGCGTAACAGTTGAAAGAGAAACTAAACACAAACATAACAAACCGCAAGCAATAACCCACAGATAACAAAGAATGTCCTGGCCTTACATAGCCCCACATCCACACAGCTGACAACCATCAACGGTGATAGCTGACATCACGCATGGATGTGGGGGGCTGCGCTGCATGGGTCTGCCTGCCAGCGTCCGCCTGCCTGGCGCACACCGGCGAGACCAACGAATGGGCGAGGCTGCGCTCTCCCTCGGCGCGGGCAGCCCCGTTACATGCATAACATGAGACTGAGCACATTGTCAATTTTAGGTAATTATATTTTTGGTAGTGTGCATTGGATGGTTGGGGGCAGTTCTGAATAAATGGTGCTGTAACTCAGCTTTGCTGCATGTGCTTTGGCCAATCATGTGCCTTGGCTTTCAACAGACAGTGGTGGTGAGATAGATCCACATCTATCAGGCCAGTAGCACTGTATTGTGAACATGCGGGTATTGCATTGCAGTTATCATTATCAATGAACCTGTTCTTTCCTTTTCTCGAGACTTAGTGAGGAATACTTAAGACAGCATAATAGTCTCATTCATGTATTCCAGTACAGTAGAGTTTATGACTGTAGCAACCCTGGCCACAACAACACATTTCATTCACTTAGGCTATGCGGACAAACTTAACTTTTTCTGCTTGTCAAGGCCAGTCCTGCTAGTGTTGTTATGGGGAAGGCAATGATTAAAGCTACATTATGTAATGTTTTACGTGACACTGTACTGGAGGTCTTGCCTTCCTCCCCCACATTTGGACAAGTTCACTGCAGCTTTTCAGTCTTCTAGCTATCCACCAGCAGTAAAGGCTTTTGTGTCGCTTATTTGTTCTCGGAGTATACGATACAAATAATGGCCACGAGCAACTTAAAAGAAAAAAAAGATATGCATATAAATGTATTTTATTAATTTAGATATGTCTCTTGTTGCACATTTGTTGACAAAGGGTGTCAGCATCACACAATGTAGATATCATATTATGGAATTTGCTAATTGAACCATCGAACTATCTTCTATATCACTATTTTATGAACTGTCCACCCCCACCACCCTAACCTACACACTATCTCAGTCTCTCACTGCCATTTGAGTAATGGATGGATTCTGGATGCCAGGGGCTCATTAGATGGCCCTTTGCAGTGGTGTCCCTGACTATGTTGGGACTGCAAAAACAATTAGGCTGGGAAGCGTGCCAGTTAAATGAAGTGTAAAAGAAATGGAAAGTTGATGATCCAGGGCCCCATGGGGTCTCAACTGCTGGCCATCAGTAGAGGGAGAGAGCACGCACAACCCATACCTCCAATGGCACCGTGAGGGAAAAGGAAGATGTTGCGAATGAGACATCATTGCTGTAATGACAGATAATTGTGAGAGGTTGATGTAAGTGTGTTTGACAAATCATTACAAGCCCTGCAATATGAACTCTTTAATACTACTGTCATTTCCTTTTTATAGCCTACAGCTCTGTACAAAAGTTCTTAAACAGGCACTTTATTAAACCCTTTCTTACCTCAATATTGAGTCCTCCAGTCCTTCAGGAAAAGAAATGTAATTGTTCGCGGACCGGAACCGGATCGGTATTTTCATCCACCATTGACTTGCGTATTCTAATGTATCTGCATTCCGCTTTAAGCTGTAAGTTGTTAAACCACTACAGTACATTAGAATGAATAAAATACATTGCAACTGCATATGATTACTTTATTAATGATAAAAATAAAAATAAAATGTTTATATGCTATTAGTGTTGGAATTGGGCTTCTCAAGCCTCTGTGACATTAACAGAACAACATACCCCTTGATTTGCTAATACATGTCTCTGTACTGGTCAGTACAGAATATGATATATCGCTTGTAGGAACACCTAAAATAAACACACATTCTCTGCAATTGCTCCGTGGTGACAAGGGAAGCTTTTCGATCAAAGGCTCTGTCAAACAAGAATGAAGGGTGTCAGTCACAACCTTTATCAAATATTAACAAATACAAGTCAAGCCCTCGTAACTCTTGTTCCGCTACTGTTTTCTCTGATCTGTTTACTTTGATCACGTCCGTCCTGACGAGTAAACACTGCCTACTGTCATTCCATGCTTGCCAAAGCAATCTTGATCAAGACCTCTTACACCGACCAACCAGGAGACGAAACAAGTATAGCCTCATTGAGGCATGAATAGACTATACTGAATAAGACCAAGAACTGCGTCTTTTTCTAAATATATAAATGGCCTTTCTCTTCTAGAAATTATTTTTATGCCCCATTCCCCCCCCATCACACACGCGCACACATTAACATCCATGCTTTTAACGACTGGTTTTGTATTGTCAGTGCTTTTCAAATCATTACCCTAATTGCCAAACCCTTAGGCCTGGCGCTGTATGTCCCCGGTAATAATTCCAGTCCGTTATGATTTCCGTGGGCACCTGCTAATAAGCACCCTGTAAACAGCTCATCATGATGCACGCGTGAACCTCAATCCTGTCCCTATTGAAAATGTACAAGGATCTGAGTTGGTCTTCCGAGGCCAAATTCATCCCTTTAGATGCGATCAGCGGGCCTCAGAAGACGCTTAGCTTAGGAGAGCATCATTTATGCTAACAGGGCCTGTGGAGCCTTAGCAACAACAACAAAAAAATATATAAAGAAATTAGCATAATGCTTCATTTACATACTGATCTCAGGTTTCACACAGAGAAGCATATGCACGTGCACAAACATTGTGCACGTGTGCACACACACACACACACATTCTATGTCAGCTTTGCAGACATTTGTGTAGTGGGGGTTGAGTTCTGCTTCTTTGTTTGATGGCTGTATAGCTGTGGGTCCTTTTAATGAGCTCTAATGGCAGTCCAGAAGGATTCTAATTAATCTACACGCACGCAGGCATGCACACGCACACACACATACACACACACGCACACACACGCACACACACACAAAGTCTTGTCCCATCTCTTTATCTTTCTGGGGTGGGGGGCTCTGTCTTCCTCTACCCACCTTTGTCTCTCTCTCTCTCTCTCTCTCTCTGACTCTTCCCCCATCCCCCTCCCATTTTTCTATTGCATCCGTCCCTCCCTTTCATCCCGTCCTAGCCACGCTTTGGTGATGAAGACCAAAGCGTGTGACGGGAGGGAGGTTTGAATGCGACGGGGAGAAACGGGATGATTTAATTGCACCAAAGATGGCTGTTATTATGCGATTTCTAAAACCATTTCCAGCAGCAGCAGCCACGAGTCACTTTAGGAAGTGGGGTTGGGGACACACACACCGCTCGCTTTAAGTCCGCGCCGCTAGACGGGAGGAGGTCACGCCACTGTTGTCTCCAGTCCTCCAAATGGAGACCCTAATGAAAGGTTTGGACGCTGGCGCTGTGGCCCTGCGGCGCGCTAAAGGTTGACTCCTGCTAGGCTCCTGCTAGGGTCGACTTCCCTCCCCTCCTTATTGACCTAGCTTGGAGCTAAAGCTTGCCACGCCAAAATGCTAACCCAGGCACCGATATCTGGCGACAGGTGACCACTTTAAAGGGGAGTGAAAATGAGGGGAGGTTAGTGTCAAGTGAAATGGAATAGAGCTGGCTGGAGTTTATAAATTACTTAATGTGGAGCTCTTAGCCCACAGTGCTTGGACAAGTTGAAAGGAAAGTACATTTGGCAAGTGCAGAAAAAGGTTAGGGAGATATCTTGACTGTAGATGTATGGCCGGAAAAGTAGAACCCGACATGGGCCGAGCCCGAAACAATTCTGTCTGAACTGAACCCGCACGCGTATGGCTTTCTGAAGCCCGAACCCTATCACAGACAGAAAGGTACGAGCAGAAACCGGCAACAGATCTGAATGAGTTACGACTCAAGTTGCTTATAATTAGTAAATTAATCCCGAACCCAACATGCCTGGTGACATTTGTGAGAAATAAAGACCGACCCGACACGAACCGGGTTCGAGCTGATATATCAAGCTCTAGTTCACGCATGTGCATTCAATAATGCAACAGCTGCATTGCTTCAACACACCAAACATTAACTGAACATGCACACATTCACCTAAACAACTGAACAGTTAGTTTTGTTGCTCATGGGCGTATGGTTGTACAGTGAAGGATTATGCTAACACTGTTTAGGTTGAATCAGAAACTGTTATGGTTCTCCCTGAATGTGTAGAGCGCCCATTAAAAATGTCAAGTACAGTAGCAATGTTTTCGTCAATTTGCGGTACAAAACCAGAGCTTACTTAATGTATTTCATGGATCAAATATAGCTACTTGTAATTGTGTTTTGTAGTTTCATTTAGGGTCACTACATTGCAAAAACCTCCATAATAAAATGTCCTGACAGCTTTTTCATTACAAGTGCCTCCCTCCCTCTCTCCCTCCCTCCCTCCCTCCCTCTCTCTGACTGAATGACTTGGCATTTGAGGCAGTGATGATGTGGTCCCACTTTCTATCAGGGCAAAGGACAGGCCAGCCATTGATTATGCACATTAACCTCCTCTACATGCGCACACACACACGCACACACACACACACACACACACACACGCATGCACACTCTTATTGTTTGTTTGGCCGGCTATGTGATTGTCTGTGTAGCTGCTTTTTATGAGTCATGTACCAGTACACACACACACACACACACAGCACTCATCTGACAGTGCACAGACTGTATGCTTCACATGCATATATACTGTATGTGTGTGTTTGTGTGTGGGTGCGCACTTGTGTGTGTGTGTGTGTTGAGAGTGCTGTTGTGAAATTACATATACATACTTTTTTTTAAAGTATTTTGCTTTTATTTTCCGTGGGCTCCACTGTGTACACGACATAAAGTAACACTTACTTATTTACTGAGACTGCCACTCTGGTGCAAACTAAATATTTAATTTTGATTTAATGATTATGTGTATTATATAGATTGTTATTACATTACTGCTCTAGGAAACATTAATGTGTTGAACTGAATATATGCTGTAGATGCACACTTCCACAGTTCCAGTGTGAGCGAGGAGGTGCTGCAGTTTGTTCCTCTGGTGAGTCAGTTGGGACGAATATTTACTTGTGATGAATGGGACTATCAGAGGGCAAAACGTTGGAATCAGCAGCGGTGTGTGGGCCGTTCTGCGCTGCAGCGTAGCGTTGGGCATGCTCCCCCCACCCAGCAGCACATTAGAAAACGGATCTCCCAGAGATGCTGACACCTTTCTATTTTTTACGCTGCATGGACCCCTTGTAGCAACCCTCCCTTCTACCCTCTCACAAAAGGAGTCTGTGTCACTGCATGGTGTCAAGGCTTGATAGGGGTTCAACCTCTGGTGGGAAGAAGAAAATAGAACTGGGAGACAGAACTGTGTGACTTTGAACTAAAATACCTCTGTGTGTGTGTGTGCGTGTCCGTGTGTGTGTGTGTGTGACCAGTATGCGTGTGTGCGATCACGTGCGTATTGTGTGGGATTTTGGGAGCATGTTCCTTATATTGGTTCAGTGATTTATCTGGCCATTAGATTATGACATCAGTGGCCAAATCACTAAAGCAACAATCATATTATCAATAAATCAGTGTGACTGATATTTACTGATAGAGTATTTTTCTGGCACATTCACGAAAGTCAAATTAGTTTGCAGAATAATGACATCATGTGACTCAGGTATGTCTGTTCTGTCAAACAGCAAGGCTGTAAACTAGAAGGGCAGAACTATTGTATATAGAGTATACAGTAAGAACTCCCATTGGGTCACGTTGTATGACTTTCTAAATGGCCTCCAGCTCTATCCTGTCTCTTCAATAAAAGCATGAATGCAATAAATGGGAGACAGGTTAGCATGCAGTATTGGGTGGTCAACTCTCAGCCGAAAGGCCACGGGTTAGATGCCTGACATCACCAGTCTACCGGTGAGATGCCTTACTGGCTCCTACAGTACATGTATCCTAATATCTTGTGGATAACGGAATCTGCTATGAGCTAACTGTATGATTACTAAAAATTAATATGAGGGTGAAATTAGTCTTGTCTCCACTATAATAATCACTGTGATTTAGGACTGCATCCACAGTACCGGTAGTTTGCAATTTTAACCCTACTCATTTCCATAAGTTCCTTTTAATAAATCCTCACGCAGATGTTTGGCAACAAATAATCATGGACCAACATTTTTCAAAATGTAGTTCTAATGTGTTTTTGTGTTTATTTATTTGTGGATTGTTAAATAGCACATTCAAAAATGTATTGAGGAACATTTCAATAAAAGGATGCAAAATAGTATTTAAATTATTTATTATAGAATGAATTGAACTTTTAGGATATTTCACTTACTGTATGCAATCACTTAGTAATACTGTAAGTAAAAGGATACACTTTATTCCAGGGCAGGGACACTGACTCTGATTAGAATCTCTCTCTCTCTCTCTGACACTCACACGCACACATCCTCACACACACACACACACACAAAATGCAATCTTGATCATTAGGGCCCCCCCCACCCCCCATACCTAAGCTCTCACGCCTGTCACGTGTGGTCTGTCCACGCCTATATAGTTCAACGGTCTACTACACAGCGACAGGTGGCAATGAGAGCCACACATGCTGGCATCACAACACTGTACTCTGTGTCTATTCCCACCAATACGTACCACCGCACACACCTTGTGGAGAGACATCCAATGTCCTGTAGTAGACATGCTAGAAACCTTCTGTGTTGGATGTTTTGACAAAGAGTGTTTTAGAAAGGTCTCAGCTTGGGACAGTCCAGAGTGTAGAATGTGTAAGGGTCATTACACGCCAAACACGCATATGCGGTATGCTTGAACCTATTGAAATATACTATACTAATGTTTGTTTGAATACTTATGATCATTGTTAATCAATGACTGTATACCGAACAGGCTTGTATTGCACACAGCTCGCGTGTATTTTTTAAGGTGTGCATGTATTTAATTAACTTTACATTCAAATACATTGTAGAATGGGTTTTTTTCATCATACAATCAAAACAGCATGTTGAATTCCGATATAAAGCCCTCATGGAATGCAGCCTGCAGTTTGTGCCAATTAACTATAGCTATGCTCATTAATTTCTGTGTTTTTGTTGTGAAATTGAATGTACGGGTGGAGTTGTGATGAAATGCATATGTGCTTGTTGGCTGCTGATGAATATGCTGAGATAAGAATAGTTTAGGGGTGTTATGACTAAGAATTTGCGTAGTCGAATGTAATTCTTTGACAAAATGCCAAATTGTGTATTTTTGTGGTTGAGTTGTTTGTTGTTTTGGAGACAAATAAACATTGTAAAGAGAGTGTTCTCAGGAATAACTACATGTGCAGTGTTTTAATTTTATTAAAGTAATAAATAAATAAAAATAAAGACTGTTGTTTTGTACTTACCTAATATAATAATTAGTGATTGCAATTATTTTAACACTGGATCTCCAGTTACAAAGAAAGTTAACACTTCCTTTGTAGCAAACATGCTAATTTTTCAGGCTTGCCGCCTTCTTCAGAGCATTCAAAATAATGGAGGTCATGCCATGTGTATACAGGAGATGACAGGTGATTGAGTCACATAGTAATTAACTTCCTGAGATAAAATATATTTTCTTAAATATTTCTTAAAACAATATGACAGTGACTATTTCTAACTACAACTATTGTAACTAAATGTAATTGAACATTTTGGTTTAGCACCACAAACAACTATCGGGAAGGTGCATTCTTTTTAAGACCTAACAAATCACTTATCTTTTTTGCAAGCAATTCAACCCTTCTTAGACTGGCTGCATTTTACATTTCTTTGTGTAATTTATGTTTTATAGTTTGGTAACAGAAATATATATTTTCTTTTTTACATAGTAATATTATATAAAGTAGTTCATATTTTAATGTATTTGATTGACATGCTAATGCAGTTATACAACATATTAAACAAATACCACTTTGTACACAATGAGCAAATTGTTCCATATCCCTTTGTCAACTATACTGTATATAACTGATATGACAATGCAAATAGTTCTACTGTAACACACTTTTATGGACAGGCTGGCATTGAGTATATGCCAGTCTGCTTGACAGGTCTCAAGGCATAATATAAATAGTTTGTCTTCTGACAAGTCATTTTCTGTCTTTATTTAGTTATTTTTATTCTGTTCATGCTGCCATATAATTTGCATTGAAGGCACAGAAATATTCCTTTAAAATGTATTGTAATTTCTGAGTCAGTCACTAAAATCCAGGCATCCATTCAAGCTTGTTTCACTGATAAGGCAATACTTCAAATAGAGTTTCAAATCATTAAACATAGCTTGCAGTTAATTTATAGGTATGAAACCCTGTACATTCTAAGCATTGATATCACAATGTGTAGAGTTAAAACCTTCAAACATTTTTTAAATCCATCTGAAAAAAAGTAGCAATTAGCAATTTGGAGACCCTGAATGGAGTCCTGTATGGGGCTCCAGTAGGGGACTCCATAGTTCTGCTGGGAGACTTCAACACGCA
>JAODUE010036078.1:0-20424 GCA_027564755.1 Amblyopsis hoosieri
TTAGCATGCACGCGCATACGCACTCTGGGCTCCGTCAGGTTAGCATGCACACACCTACGCAGTCTGGGCTCCGTCAGGTTAGCATGCACACACATACGCACTCTGGGCTCCGTCAGGTTAGCATGCACACACCTACACAGTCTGGGCTCCGTCAGGTTAGCATGCACACACCTACACAGTCTGGGCTCTGTCAGGTTAGCATGCACACACATACGCACTCTGGGCTCCGTCAGGTTAGCATGCACACACCTACACAGTCTGGGCTCCGTCAGGTTAGCATGCACACACCTACACAGTCTGGGCTCCGTCAGGTTAGCATGCACACACATACACAGTCTGGGCTCCATCAGGTTAGCATGCACACACATACAGTCTGTACTTCGTCGACGCCATCTGAGGGGTCTCCTGCGGCTGTATTCAAAGCACTTTACATTATTTGCCTCACATTCACCCATTCATTCATACAGTGGCAATGTCAGCCATGCAAAGAGACACCTGACCACCGGAAGCAGTAAGAGTTAGGTGTCTTGCTCATGGACACCAAGGCACTTTGTGAGGAGTTAGCGGCGTTTGAACCAGTAAGTTCTTGATCACATATCACCTGCTGTACCACTGCACCACTTCCCGCAATTGTGGTGGCTGAAGTGACGGGCTGCATGTCAATACAGTGATAGCATACAGAGCTTTCCCTCTACAAGAGCTCCTACAGTATATTTCAAATGAGCATGTCAAGGGGAATTCTCCACCCTGCCAGTCAAGGCACATCTGTGAAAATATAGGACAGTTTTTGAGACTGCCAAACATGGGAGCCTTTCCCAGAATGTACCCCCCGTGGGTATACTTCCCCCACAAGTGGCAAATGCATTGTATATTAATGTGTGTCTTATTTAATCCAACATGCTCTACAACATGCTACTTGTCTGCAGATAAGACCGTCCAGATTTTGCAGATATACAGTTTATCTGTTCATATCAGTTTGGGAAGTCTTCGTGATTTATTGTTGTGGCGTTGCCAATAGGTGGAAATCTATCATTCGCAAGTGATTGGGTCACCTCTGATTAATCGGAATAGCAAAAGCTTGATGGTGTAAACACACTTATGCTAACAAAACCTTCAACCAGTCTGATCAAGAAAAAGACAGGATGAGTTGAAAAGAGACTTCCTTGGCACAAAATGACATTCCCAACTGGACGCTGATTGGCTGGCGGTTCTCTGTTCTCTGTTCACAGTTTTGAAGAGGTTTTACCTGTAAAAACCCATATGGTTTTATAGCATTGTAGTATAGTTTATATGATATGCGTGCATTTGCAAATAAGAGCGTGTGTGCAGATCTGGAGAGCTGCCTCCTTTATTTGCATGTCTAGAGCGAACATCTATCATCATCATTATCAAGGTGCCATATAGAGGAGTGGGGCACAGCCAGCGCTCTCGGGAGAGAGAGAGAGAGAGAGAGAGAGAGAGAGTGATTGAACGCACTCGCAAACATTTGCTGCAGTGCTATCAAACGCTTCCTAAACACCTTCCACCTTTGGGGAAATGCACAGCTGCTGTTGTAGTCTCATACTATCGTTATTTATTTATTTATTTACATTTTTTTTGCTTAGCCACTACTCACTAAAACACCCAAAGACATATGCTGCATCATCTGACATCTTTCACGTTTAGTCAGAACGACAAAATCTCGTCTACTGCTGACAGCCGGAGACTGGATCAATCCATTTTTTTGGGCGGCGGGGCGGTGTAACTGGTCAGCAAGAAGGGAGGTGTTCCGGTATAATGGTACAGCCTGATAGATTGAGGAGAGAGAGACGGAGTGTGTGAGTGGAATAGTAAAAAGAGCCCCTGAGCCCCTGAGAGGGTTGGGTTGGTGTGTGTGTGTGTGGGGGGGATGTGTCTGCGTGTGTGTGTGTGTGTATGTGTTTGGGTGGGGGAGGGGGGGGGAGCGAAGGCACAGAGCCAGAAAATTGCATTGGCTGCTCGGTGATTAGTTTACCTCCTGGGTCTCATTCTCTCTCGCCCCACGCGTTCTCGCAGGTCTTCTCTGTCTCGCGTACCCATCCCCCCAACCCCCCAACCCCCACGCCCTCTCCAACGCGGTGGTCTCCTCGTGTCTGTGTCTCGCTCACTCATCGCCTCTTTCTCCCTGCACTTCCTCCACCGCTGCATCACGCTTTGTCAACTGCCGACGCCGCATTCTCTCCCGCCCGTGTGTCCGCCACAGTAGCTCGCCGGTTATCTCCTCTGCCTCGCTTCCCTGTGCTGTGCCTACACCCCTCCTCTCCGCCTTCCTCCTCTCCCCTCCCCACATGCTGACTTGGCTATTGGCTCTCGTCTGACGGTGTTATCTTCAGCACCTGGAAGACACACGGTATGATGCCGCCTATAACCTGCAAAAGCAACGCCCGCCACCACACCTGGGCAAGGGGACAAAAATGGCACTGTGCACTGCAGCGAGTTACCTACAGAGATGACTGGAGGAGATTCAGATGTTCGTTTAGGGGCTTCCATCAGTCAGTAAGTCGGGGGAGCGTTTTTAACACCATAAGCCACTGCCGCTAATTACAGTTTTAAGTGCAATAAACCTCAGCCTGGAGTGTGTCTCACACTGCGACAGAAGTGCTGACACTGAATGCAAGGCAGCCCCCGCACGAAAACGCTTTTGGTTGGGCGCTCTCTGGAAAACAAGTGGGTCGAGCCTTGTTTTCTCCTTTTTTTTTAATGCGTGCATAATCTGGCCCGTCATCTGGTAGAAGCACAGCCATCCTTTCTCTCTCTCTCTCTCTCTCTCTCTCTCTCTCTCTCTCTCTCTTTCTCTCTCTGAGGAAGGCATATACCGGCCCAGAATGCACTAGTAAATGATTCCTTATTATGAGGTCTTCAGAGGGAACAAAATGTACTGTATTTGCTGTTTTATGCCCATGCGCTATACCTGTTCATTCAAGCTTTAGCGAATTAATCCAAAGGACCCCTCTAACCCAGAGTAAAGGTTGCTTGTTTCCTTGTTTGTTTTGTATTTGTATTTCCATTTAAGCCGACTTTGTCATCAGTAGAATAGAATTTCGGATCAGATGTTTAATTTAGCAGGTTCAGGATGTTGGCAAGCAGACCCATTTTTGCTATAGCTGTTAATACGGGATTGGCTGGGAGCTAATGTGTTTGATAGCATCACCGTGTCTGCGTGGCAAGGCAGCAGCACTGATATTCAGCCTGGCCCCTCTTTGTCAATTAATGCCACATACATGACCCGTGAATTATCATGAGATCTGACTCACTCTCTTCACCTCCTCTTCCCTCTCCTTCTCCTTCCTCTCTCGCCCATCTCTGAGGTCTCAGGGTGGGGTTGGGATACTTGAGGAGTGTTGCTAATGGTGACAAATGGCTGTAGCCGTACAGGACGAGAAAAAGGAGGGGGTAGGGTTGTTAGGGTTGTTGTTTGTAATGTGTTTGCACAGAGAATGGGGAAGGAAAGAACAACACCATGGGGATGACGTTGTGCTTTTCAGTGGGTACAATGGCGGGTGGCAGTGAGCCTGATCAAAATGCCTCTCAGGCCAGTTGAAAACAAATTGACTTATTTGATTATTTATTGTGGTATTTATTTCTCTTAATGACGCTAGAGTTGAAAACTCCCATCTGTCACAATGGTATTCCACCATGTAATTACCGTGGTAACATTTAATCATGGCGACAATGGTGGTTTATACTCCGGGAGGTGACGGGGCGGAGAAGAGTTGACACGCCGCCTCCCGTCATGTCTGTTTGTCACTCCTCATCGCCTTCATCTCCAATCAGATCGAGCCGCTCTCTGCTGTCTCGCTGTCGCGGCGCTCGCTGCAGGAGTTGGCCAAAGGCGGCGTTTGCAGATTGCAATGTGTTTGTGTGCGTGATTGCATTGGTGGTGTCGACGTCCTCTGGGCCTTCAGATCAGGCCGTCAGATTTCAGATCTCAGGTCAGCAGGCCATTTTTCAGCCCCATCCGTGCAACCGCAAGGAGGGTAAACAGATGTCTTGGATCTGTGATTTAAAGGTGAACAGTAAATATGTCAGGACAAACAAAGATGGAACGATGCAGATTTATATTGTCTCCTTCTTATGACCACAAGAAGCTGAAAATATTTAATACATTTTGTATGATAATTGTGATAATGACTTGTACAGTAGATGCTATAGCCCCGGACACACTGCCAGCGATCCGCTCGTCGCTTATCGCTTTATAGCTGAAAATCAGTCGCTTGTTTACATTCCAGGATTTGCCTAGGTTGCCCTCTCGTATATTTCAAACCCGAAATGTTTCAGTCAATCTCCCAGTCAGCGATATCCTTAGCTCCGGTTGGTAGTCGCCTCAATCGCATTGGCTGAAGTTGAGATTAGTTTAACTCGGTACCCGCCCACTTCGCATTGCTGACCGTTATTTCGCCTGTCGTCGCTCCAAGTTGCTGAATCTCATGAACGTTCCATTGTCTCTCGTCGCTTCATCGCTGCTAGTCGCTTGCAGTGTGTCCGGGGCTTAAGCCAATAGGGTGTCTGCCCTGATTAAATGTCTATGTTCGCAAAAAGCTGGTTTCACTTTTCACCTTCGGTCTAGAATGTTCTCTCTGCCGCATCCTCTAAAATAGCATGAAACAGCATAGCTGTCTTTTTTTGTGCTGTTTGGACTCACCAAAATATGATTGCTGCTAAAAATAGCAAGGATGACTAAAGCAGGGAGCCTTTAAAGAGAGAGGGGGAGACATTGAACTAAGTGGACCTTGAATAGCCTTTTCAATATGTTACATTAAGTGGGTGGGTGTGTGTGTGCGTGTGTGCGTGCACGTGTGTGTGTGTGTGTGTGTTTGTGTGTGTTTGTGTGTGTGTGCTTGTGCGTGGGTGCATGCATGTGTGTGTGTGTGTGTGTGTGTGTGTGTGCATATTAAAGTAGGAGATCAAGCGAGATAACTCCCCAGGCAAATAAAGAGTTGGGGGGATATACAGTGTAAACCTCAGTAGGAGACAAAAGGGTTAAAACATTTTGATAGTCAATGTGCAGTCCCTGTGAAAGTCCTCTGAATGACTCAGGCTGTGACTCATCACAGCTGGCAACACAGTACCTCGCACACACACACACGCACACACACACTCCAAAACCTTCAGGCCGTGCATACTGATGCAGCCCCCATGCTTTGCCACCTACCTGGTCCCACCTGAAATGAAACCATATTTGCGATGAATGGCTCACACGACAAGGGGATAAGCACATGAATACCCTGGCCCTCCCACAAAGACACCTTAGATGACAAAGGCCCTTAAACCCAGCCAGGTATGTGGGTGTATGTGTCCATATGTCTCTATCTCCGTGTGTGTGTGTGTGTATGTGCGCATGTTACTGATTTTACTGACCACCCACTCAAAGGATTAGTGTAAAGGTGGCTGAATGACTCATCAGCCAATGACTTTGACGGAGAGGGAGGTTTGCCAGCCAGCCAGTCACCCACATTGAGTGTGTGTGTGTGGGTGTGTGTGGCTGTGGTGAGCAAGATCCATGGGTCAGTTACTTTCCTTGCCCCTAATGAACAGCCTGACTAAGTCCATGTGTTGTCTATCAGCGATCCTCAATGTGGCTGGTCTGAAAACACAGGGGTGTTACAATTAGCTTACCCCGTTGGCACGATATACTCATCTCACCTGACTCCCCTCTCCACGATCATCTATTATTTTCATTATTTTGTTTATATTTTCCAAATCTTTTACATTATTTTTATCTTTAATTGTTTCTAAAATGTATGCATGTCTTAGTTACATATTGTACTATATTGTATATTTCTAGGCATGTATCTTGTATGCATTGTATTTGTATACATGTTTATATATAGTATATGTATATATCATAATCAGACATTTTTATATCTTTATATTTGCCTATATTCAATGTAAGATGTCCTCAATGTAAGATGTCCTTTGTGCATTCATTTATTTTTAAATGTTTTCAATGGTACAGTTAGACTAGGTGATTTTTACTTTCTGTTGGTATTATGTCAGGAACAATAATGGTTCATGAATGGAAACCCATATTGAGGGCACAACCCTAGCAGCTATTGAACACTTCTTCTTTCTGGCCCATGGCTCACAGAAAGTTGAGAGCCACTCAGTAAGGTGTTTTGTTTTCAAGACTAAATTCTACATTCTTATCTCTGGCCTTCCTTCGCCTGCCCATGCAACAGCTCATGCTCTGTCAGTGTCGAGTCTTGGCTCCGCGACTGTCATCTTCACTTGGCTGGCCATGCCAGCATGCCTCTTGCCTTTCTCATGTTGATTAAAGCGCTGTGGTCTCGAGTGCAAGCGCGCTAGCCTTTCTGTCTGTCTGTCTGTCTGTGTGGGTGACTCGATGGCGATGCATCTGTCTGTGTGCCAGTATGCGTGCGTGTGCGTGTGTGTGTGTTGTGTGTGTGTGTGTGTGTGTGTGTGTGCGTGCACCGCAGAGCCAGACAGCCTGGCTTGGAACACGACCCGGCACACAGTGTCTAGCTGATAGGCCTCGCGTACGCTGCTTAACGAGCCGTGAGCGATGGCTGTGATCTCGCCACTAATAATTCACAAGGAGCCGAGCAGAGGAGCTATAGAGCTGAAAGGAAGTGGGAAACAGCATGTAAAGGACCAATGACTTAAAAAGAGAGCATCAAACAAGTGGGTCTGGAGCGGAACCGTGCGTTTGTGCGTGCATGCATGCATGTGCAGTGTATTCTCAGGCAGTCACTTGTGTTACTACTATCTGAAATGTCTCTGTGGGAGTGTTAACAGTGTGCTTCACACTCGCGGGATGTGTGACTGTCTTAAAAAAGCTTTGCCTCTCTGCGCGTCGGGAGTGATGGAGTGAGACGAAATCGTTGTGACGGGCGTGAAACCCAAAGTGTTTCACTGTACAGCGTTTTGCTGAGTCACAGAAAATGTCAAGGAGCAAACAGCATCCCCAAGCAAGAAAGTGGTGAAAAGTGCTCTCAGTTTGTTCACCATCAAGAAAAATATTAAAAATGACTTCTGGACATAAATGAGTAATTTTAACCTGTTAAAGAAAGATCCGTTACTACAGTACAATACCCCAGATAGACTGTCCTTTATATATGCTGTACTATTCATGTGTAGCTGTACCACCAGTTAGTACATATCAATCAAATAGAGGGTGACTAAGGGTCACTGTGTCTGTTTCCGTAGCATGTTATCCTTTTACCTCGTGACATTTTACCAGTCTGACTCCCTACTGGAAATGTTGTGGAATGCTAAGCCTTACCTCCAGATACAATGGGAGCCTCTTGCGTTGGTCCATGTTTCCCTGTTCTTGCCATCTTCACATTGATGCCCATGCCATTGCAGTTTGGGGGGTTAAACACACCACTCCAGTCAAAAATGTGTTCATGTAGCATACACTGTTATCCAGAGTGACTCAGCAGTGCAAAGTACTGCATTAAGGAGGAGTTAGGCATCTTGCTTGGATGCTTACAGGTAGTCTGTGTATGTATCCACAATGTTTTGGCTGGGAACCTAACTAAGCTATCCTGCTCATGACTGTAACTATACCAATTTTGTCACCAGAGGACTACACATTTTAAGGTTTTGGGAAGGGCTCTGGGCTATTTCTGTCCTTGTTGTTGCACTATATTGTCCTCGGTTGAATGCCTTCAGATCAAGTGATAGATTTATTTGGCCAATTCGTGCACAGACCCTGCAGTTAACACCCAATATGCAAATGTTGAACTCACACTTAAGGGGGCTATAAACCACTTTAACTATGATGATGGTTTCACTGATTGCCTTCTTATTGGGTTAACAGCAAAGGTTTAATGTCCCATTATGCCGTCACAGTGTTATAGACTCCTGCATCCAACTTCTGTTACAAACAATACGCTGACTGACAAGTGCGTAGTGGTATTTGCTCTGTGTGTATTCGATGCTGGCCACATCCTCTATTGCATAACATTTCTGTAGCTGAATGCTGGCTGTCTGCTTCACACAGGACTAGGTGGCTCCGATGGCAGCATTCCATTTCACAACAAACTTATACCCACAGATTATGATCGTAATTAGCTATTATCGCAGCTTTGAGCTGCTTATTTCATTTCACCCTGGAGCACAGAATGAGTCTAGTTCGCCGGTCGTTTTCAGAACTACTGATGTGCCTTGCTACTATATTTCTTAAATGTGATTGAATGGTTTGCTCTTCTTATCTCTGATACTCTCTAAGTTCATATCCCCATCCAAATGAAAATTTGTAGCAGTACATTGCTGTGTTGTTTGGTTCAATAACCACCCTATAAAACGCTATAATAAAGATTGCAAAACTATTTTAATAATGTTAATTCGGCCATATCACTGCTCTACATAGTGTATGTGTTATATCTCTGTTAAAAAGAAGCAGGCATTTAGATTGTTAGACTATGTCGAAATAGAATTACATGAATGGGAGCTTTATATTGTGCCTTTATATGGTAGTTATACTGTGGTTCTCGTTTATTCCACTTCTAGTTTCTTCCTTGAGAACCAACTGTGCAGTGTTTACATGAGTGGTAATTGTGGCTAACTTGTGGGTGTCGATTATACTAGTTGGATAATTATAAGCCGGGAGATGTAGTTTACCCCTAATTCAGTAATAGTGATTTGTGCTTTTCCTGTACATTCTGTTTCAACATGTTTTATGACATTGTGTTTTATATGGTAATGCTTGATATCATGTAAAATCATAAGTCCTATAAATCTATCTATTCAATTACCTTGTACTGTAATTTGCAACATCGACTCAACTCTTTCCAACCCAAGTTGCAGTTTTCAAACAATGACAGGTCATTGACAAGAATGGGTGTCTCCAACACAAACACGAACACATGTGGCCAGGGCCTGTATTGCTGTTAGGTTTGGTTGTTGCAGGTCCTGGCCAATCCTTGTTTTAAGACTGTTGCACACTGCACGCGGAGATGCATTAGATGTGCTCCCATGTTAATCAATCAACGTTACTGTAAACATGGCGGACGCTTATTTTCCCACCTGGGCCTTTTTCTCACCTCGCATCTTTACACCGTGGAATGGAAATACACAATATCGCTTCAGCGCCACAAGCAGTGTACAACTGCTTTTTCTTTTGTGCAACTTTCACACAGCTGATGCAGAGAATAAGGGAACAACCCATAATGCTAACCTGCCTTACCATCTCTTTTTTCTCTTTTTGCAGGTACATCCGTACTATGTACCTTGGCATTCAAAGTCACAGGCAAAGGGAGAATCAGCGACGCTTCTACTGGGCCATGATGTATGAATATGCAGATGTCAACATGCTGCGGCTGCTGGAGACCTTCCTAGAGAGTGCCCCTCAGCTTGTGCTTCAGCTCTGCATCATGATCCAAAGCAACAGGGCTGAGCGGCTGCAGTGTAAGATGTTCCCCAGGGCCCCATACTGGGACCACTTCAGTTTCAGTACTTTTGCCCAGATGACATATAGCCGTTATCTCACAGAAGAACAGTTTCATTATTTACATGCAGGTTTATCACTACTAATAGTCTGCTGCTTTTACCAGAACAATTGTAAAATGTGTGCAGTGAATGTGCAAGCCATGTGATTCAAAGGCAGAGCACTATATGCTATTAGCGACAATTGTATGCCAATGCTACTATGTAAGTACTAATAAAATATAGCACATTGACTCAATCACAAATTCATGACCACGGTCAAATTCAGAATTAGAGAAACTTAAAGGAATTTGATGCAAGCTAATAAATCCATAACAAACCAACATACAAAAAAAGAAATTGACCAAACCCACATTCAGATTTATTCTTTGAAAAATATAGCTTTACTCATATCATGCTTAATCTCCCTCTTGCACTCTATATTACTATATTCATCATATCTTATGTCTCCAGGTGTGTCTGCTATGACTTCCCTCTTGTCCCTGGCCTGGGTGCTAGCCTCTTACCACAAGCTACTGCGCGACTCACGTGATGACAAGAAGAGCATGAGTTATAGGGGCGCCCTGGTGCATCTCTTCTGGCGCCTCTTCACCATCTCATCACGGGTGCTTTCCTTTGCCCTGTTCGCCTCCGTTTTCCACATCTACTTTGGAATTTTTGTGGTGCTCCATTGGTGCGCCATGGCCTTCTGGGTAATCCATGGCGGCACCGACTTCTGCATGTCCAAGTGGGAGGAGGTCCTGTTCAACATGGTGGTTGCGGTGGTCTACGTGTTCTGCTGGTTCAACGTACGCGAGGGCCAGACCCGCTGCAGAATGGTGGCCTATTACATGCTGGTGCTGCTGGAGAACGCCATCCTCAGCTCCTTGTGGTATGCCTACCGTGACCCGTCCACCACCGACGCCTATGCCTCCTCCGCCCTCTGTGGCGTCTTCCTGTGTTTTGCCTCAGGCGTGGCCTGCATGGTTCTCTACTATGGGGTCCTGCACCCCATGGGCCCTCGGCTGAGAGTGTTGGCCAGCTCCTGCTGCGCTGAGCTGCTGTGGGGCCTTCCGCTGCCCCCCGAGGCCGAGCCGATGGCTCCCACTCCGGGCCCCCGCGGCTCTCAGGCCACCCCCACACGGGGCCTGGCGGGGGATTACGCGGAGTCAGACGAAACAGCCACGGACACCTGCCTTCCAGTTTTCCAGGTGAGGTCGACGGAGCCTGTCGATGCGGCCGGGAGACCCCTCCGCCCCGAGGGGCCCCTCATCAAGATAGACATGCCCAGAAAGCGCTACCCAGCCTGGGATGCGCACTTTGTGGATCGCCGCCTGCGCAGGACCATAAATGTGCTGCAGTACATTAGCCCAAATGCAGTGGGCATCAGGTACAGGGACGGCCCGCTTCTCTATGAACTCCTGCAGTATGAGTCCTCCCTCTGAAGGCATCCGCTCTCCAACAGCGTTCTCATCCAGCTGATACACACACACCTTCATATCACACCTACACTTTCCTTCACTCTGCTACATCTCCTGTCCATCTCCTCTCTCTATTTTAATTTTTCAATTACCCCTATTCTCTCTCTCTCTCTCTCTCTCTCTCTCTCTCTCTCTCTCTCTCTCTCTCTCTCTCTCTCTCTCTCTCTCATTCAAAGAAGCACCAACATGACAGGGATTCCTACAGGCCAGTGCTGGGGGTCCATGGGAAATAAAGGGGGATTAGGGTTAGGGTTCATTGACCTGGGAGCAAGCCAGTTAAACCTTTGCTCTGTTGAGACACAGGATTTAGTCTGATAAGAAACCATAAGTGTGATGAAGGTGGTTTTATGAAATATGACATAGCACACTAATGCATGAACCCAGAAAGGCTTCGGTGGGAGGAATATATAATCAGTCATGTCTTTTTGGATAGTACAATCTTATGTTACAGATACATTGGTAAAGAAAGGTTCCAACTCATAATATAATAATGTAGTTTAATCTGAACTTGTATTAAAAGGGTACCTACTGTATGCTCTTACAATTTCCAGTTTATTGCAGCATGGACCAGGTGTACTGTATCAATAAAGAGGTCATGCTGACCAACTGGCTCCAATGTCACAGACATGTTGCATTGGCTGGTGTTATATAAATGTAAATGTAAATGTAAATGGGCACATTTATATAGCACTTTTATCCAAAGCGCTTTACAGTATTTTGCCTGACATTCACCCACACACACACACTTACAGAAATATATATTTGAAGTTCACAAGTGTATTATCCTTTTGAAAAGGTCCCTTAACATGTAAATGAGTACCAAAAATATACTAACTAAACTAACTAATAAAACAGAGCATATAATCCAGATCACAAAATAACATAAAGTACAGTATACAGCACATGTGGTATATAACGCCAAACTGCCTTAAAATAAAACAAAGTATATACACACAAGCCATTACAACCCTTTTGTAGACTCTATAAATATAAATTTCACTGTAACATTTCCAATTATAAACACACCTTATACTTCTCCAAACAAAATGTCACAGCTGTTAATCCATCAAGCTATTGTTTATTTTCAATCTGTATCATGGAGGAAACCCCGAGCAGAGCGAAACACACCGGGAACACATCAAACCAGAGCGACGTCCAGCAGATGCACCAACAGTTTACAACGACTGAGAGACCAGCGTGAAGTTAATCACATATGCGGCCTATGAGTCATTTGCCACACACAATACTGCACTATTTATCTCTCTCACAACAGCCCATTGCAGGCTAAAGTTCAGCATGTGAAGAAAAATACAAGGCTGAGTCAACAAAACAATGAGGGGGAAAAGAAGTAAAGAACTAAAAGGCACGTTACTGCTGATCCCCCGAAATGTCGTCCTTTGCTTTTGCACCAGTTCACATGCGATCGTAATTAGATGTTATCTGCACAAGCCTAAACAAGGTTGGGATCAGTGCTGTTCCACTGCTTAGACACTGCTTACAGTAGGTGTATCCCCAAGTGAACCACATTTATTATGACTAATATGTTTACTTGCTTTACTTGCATGTTCAACCCTGTTTCATTACATTGTCTGTAGTGCCCCACGCTAAGCTGACGTAACTCAATAGGTGGCCTATGGGGAAAGGGAGAAACACAGGTTAGAACAACAACCCTGAAATATTTCCGTGATCAAAGCTGGATTTTAATACTCAAGCAGGAGATGCACTTAGTTGTTTTAGCTTACAATTAACTGACAAATGTCAGTGTGGAAAAGACTCTTGGTGATATATGAGCACCACCTGTTTGTGTGGATTTGTTGATCCCTGTGTGCATTAATGCAAAGTAAGTTATAGTGTCGTAGTCCTTAATTTCATTATATTAATCTGTTACTAGCACCTTATAGTCTGGTTCGAGATAACGTTATTTTGATTGCATAATGCAAGACTCACATGGTAACTGCATGCTACAGTAGGTGATTGGCCGCATGGCGTGGCTGGGTCTAAAGGACGAACATGTGTGCCATTTTGGAGTGTCAAAAGAAAAATATTGACTTCATGTGGATCTTGCTGACTTCCCTATATTGGACTTTATTTCCACGTCTTCTTTCAAAATACATATCTACCCACTTAACTGCTAAAACTGCTGAATAAATTGTAAACAAATGTCCTTAGTCAAATGCAAATGCAATGTACATTGCTTAGATGCAGATCATTGTGTGGGCATAAAACGAAATGAATGCTGGAAAGTTTGTGTGCGTGTGTGTGTGTGCTTGTGTGTGTGAATGGTAAATGGACATCAATTATATACAGCTTGTCTAACCTTCCGGCCACTCAAAGCGCTGTACAGGATTGCCTCATATTCACCCATTCACACACCCATTCATACACCGATGGTGATTGCTGCCATGCAAAGCACGACCAACCACCGGGAGCAGTTAGGGTTGGGTGTTTTGCTCAAGAACGTAAGAGTTAAGTGAAAAGGTCCACCAAGACAGTAGCCATTAGTGATGGGTGGGTCATGGTTGTGTACAACCTGCACCCACCCAACCCATTATGAGAGCCAACCCGCACCGCCCGACCCACAAAAAATATGCTTTAATCAACCACTCAAACATCACCCGACCAGCAAACCGACAACTTGAGCATGTATAGCAATAACGATATAGCGCTACCGGTTTCTAATAAAAGGTCCATACGCTGGCGCAGACAATAGCCTACTGCAGAGCCACCAAAGCCCTTATGCCTATTGTCTATAGAGGCAACAGCAAAGTGAGCGAGCAGTAGCCTTGCTAAACTAAGCCTATTTCATTTACGTTTATCTGTTAGTAATAGGCTTTGCTAGCATAATACATAATTGCATAGCTAGCCTATATGGAGTAGCACGTCTGCGTATATGCTAGTAAATAAAGTTTACGTAGGCTTTACCAACTTTATAGTTCGGTATGACTAATGCAGATTAGACAGCCAGGGCATGAGAGGATCTGCACTGCCACTTCAGTGAATCATCTGTGCCGTAGAGCGTATGTGCGTGTTTGAAAAAGCAAGGATTGGAAAATCCCTGCTCGCACGCAATGTTTCTGTAGATATTTATTAAGTATTTTTACCCACCCACATACGCAATATTTTCTGATAAGCTTATCCGAACCCGCGCATCACTAGTAGCCATATACAGTACTGTATACTAGAGTACATTTGTTACTGAAGCTGAGTCTGGACTGGAGTAATGTCATCACTATGTGGGTTTAGGAAGTACACAGTAACTTGTAAAACAACCTACAGGCTTCAGATTTAATTTAGAGTAACATTAAAACTGGAATGCTTTGTAAATCATGCAAGTGCAAGCATTTAATAGAAATACAAGGAGTAAGTACCAACTATAGAATTAACACTAGATTCTGGAAGATATGCTTCCCCCACTGTCCTCTTGTCTCAAGCTCTTTCTCTCACCAACTGGTCTTACAATGAAGTCACCTGCTTTTCATTTGGGCCAGAAATGCACCGCAGGCATTCCAATCACTCCTTCCCCTCTCCCGCATGCCCTCATTCCCCTCTTCTTTGTGTGTGTTTCACCGCAGCGAGGTGGATCCCATGGAGGAAATCATTCAGAAGTGACGGGAGAAAAACCCTTCACTGAATTGTCTTGAGCATTGGTCGCATTGAGAAGAGAGCCGTGAGCTGTTGTCTTAGAGTAGATGCCATGCATTGCTTTCCCTCTGTCATGCTTTGGGTAGGCTATACTACATTGATGGATGTTTTGGTGAACAGAGCCCATGACAACCATGTATGCAATATGAACACCCTTTTTTGTATTATTAGTGTTCAACTGAATAAACATTCCAGTGGGATTTGTGTAATTAAATGTGTAATTTGATATATCTAGGATTCATTCCAACTCATCATCCACAAAAGAGAATACTTATTTCATCATCTCTTATCAGGACACATTCCTCAAGGATAAAAGTAAATTATTGATTTAATAATCCTCGTGGCAGAGCTCTCAGAGTGTCTGCTCGGTTGATACAGAGTCTATTTGTTTGGTATATATCCATCTTCTCAATTTCATGTCTTGTCTTGTCATGTTGATATTATTTGTTTGTATTTTGTACTTTTCTGTCAAATATAAAGTTTATCTGGGTATCATACATGTATAAATGTATATACAGTAAGTACTGTTTTATGGCATTGGCTACTGCTACAGTACAATTGGAATACTAGCATTGATCCATATAAGCTGTACTAAACCTTAAGCTTTAAAAACATTTTTACAACAAATCCACAATAATAAACTCATAAATGCCATGCCTCAGATGTTTTATATTCAATCTCAGGGTTCTGTTTTGACAAAACAAAACCTTGAACTTTATTTAAGTATATCAAGACATTGAGACTTATACAAATGCATGCCACATATGGAATGGCTACGGCACTAAAAACCTAAATGGTGGTAATTGCCATTGGCATTTTTTAAGAAAGATAAAATAGATTTTTACAATACGACAGCAAACATTCATCAAAGGAGGGTACCATAGGGCTAGTACCTGAGAAGTAACTTCTCTACTGGCATACAAACTTTATTATTTCAAAAATGCATATACTGTTACCATCTACTATGCCAGTTTGTTAAAAGTAACATTTATAATAACACATATAGGTATATTATTAGTTTATTATTGTCAGACAAACAATACATTGAAATGTGTGTAGGCACAGTTAAAGGCAGGGTCACTCATTCTTGCTAACTTCGAGCTCAAATCAAAACAGTATCGCTCTTCGGTCCTCTGCGGCAGCACCTTATGCGTCGAAATGCATTGTGAAGTAAAGCGCAGTGCTACGGATTTGTTTATACAAGCGGTGTTTTCCACTTTGTTGATGTTACTATTTACGGAGCCAGGGATGTGTAGAAGTATCCGGTTATTTTGTCAACACGCACAAAGAACGGTTAGCTAGCGGAATGCAAGGAGATATTTGTTGAATTTGATAAAAAGTGTATTACATTTAGCTTGCAATAGCTGACTATACCTTTAATGTTGACCTGATGTAGATTCTTTCAACTGGCATTATATTAGTGTAAGAGTGAGTAGAAAGAATTGTACACTTGTGGTGCAGCATAGCAGGGACCAATACATGTTGCATAATATTGTCTGGTCTCTCACTGCAATCTATACATTAAGTGGTCTCTTTAAAGTGACAAACATCTACAGTAAGATAAATAGCTTGGCATTAACTGCTGTGTGTGCCTCTTACAGTAGGGCAAAATGTGTGGTTATGTTGACTACTGAAGCTTTGATATATGGTACAAACTTGAGATATTGTCATAGATATTGTGAAGCACTGGGTGACAACTACAAGTTTTATTTAAAATACCAGATTCAAATTTGGCCTAACTCTCTTCTGGCAGTAAAGACATATTATTGTATGTGTAAAGAATGTTTTGGCTCATTGTGAAATTTTAGACACATTAGAGAAAATATGCATAACCATAAAAGGTGAATTCTTTAGAATATCAGCAAAAAAAACACAATGCATTGCTTTATCAAATGTCCCAATATGGGCTGATGCAGACTATGGTCTAATATTTAAAAAATGTAAAAAGCATAGTGCAATCAACTGTAGAAACAGAGTACACCCTGGCAACCACTTAGTACCATCATTGAAAAAAAAAAAAACTGACCGAGCCCTGGCAACCCGCCATCAGCTATTATTTTCCTTCAGAAAATACACATAGGCAGTACAGGTTCAAGTTTCTTGATTGTTTTTTTTTCTTTCTTGTATGTTATAAAAACCAATATTAATACATTCCACTAAATAGAGTAAACATGCAGAATAAAATGGCATGCTTATAATTGTAGAATGTCGATTTACTATTGTTATTATTATTATTATTATTATTATTATTATTATTAATACTAATATTCTTGTTATTCAACTGATATTCATCTTATTGAGACGATTATAGCTTCTATGGCCCCTTATTTTGGCCCCCACAGTGAGCTTCCTGTTGAGCTTTGAATCATAATTATTAACAGGTCCCCACAGGTCCCCACAACTCCCTAGACTGAAGCCATTGCTTCATTTTGTGTACGTCGCGCTCAGAACCAACTCTTCATGAGCAACATCATCTGTGTCAACGTACTCCCTGTTCACGGTTCATTATACAAATAGCCAAGCATGTGCAGAGTAATGTGCCATGAATAGTCGACTCGAATCAGTTATCAGATAAGAAAGACAAACCTTAAAACAACAAGGTACAGTAGCTTTGATTCTCAACAATGAATTGCACAAGTTATAATCATGATATGCCTATGCATGACTGGTACTAAACCAAGCCATCGAACATAATACAATCAATTAAACATAGCAACTCTTCTGTTTCATAATTTAATAAACAAGGGTAGTGCTTGGATCAGTGGTGTGTGTACCTGGGGTCTGTGCAAGGGGGAACATACACAAAACTCCACAACTTTTTAATTGAGCAAGGGCTAAACTTTTTTGTTAGGAGAGAAAAGTCCCTTTAAAATATGCAATTTTTCACAACATAATCAACAAGAGAGGAACACACATGTAGTGCAATGCTGAGGCAAGTACTGTAGCATGTGACCACACAAACACAAGAGTTAGGTACTACAGGGCAAGAATAATGCCGGAAAGCAGCAGCATGGCAAATCCATTAGAGTTTGCGAAGCACTGGAGCAAGATAGAGCCAGATGTTACGATTACAGAAATGTTGGCGTATTTCAAAGAGGCCCCACATGTGGAACGTTTCGACTTGAATTAAGGATAATTCTAGAAAATTGGATAAGGGGGAAGAGCAAAACAGCAACAGGCATCAAGGAAAAGAGGGTAGTGGGGGATACAACAGAGTGAATGACAAATAAGATGAAGCTATGTCTTATGGGGAATGTACTGTTTATTTACACATCAATTTCCAATTTCCCGATTTCCCATTGAACAGAGGAAAAAAAGTATGACATTTTTGGCTTGCACAGTGTTCAGACAGACACTGACCAACTCCAATCAACTCCAAATGTTGGATAAGTTTGCGCCGTCAGTCCATGTTAGTTGGTGTTAGTCGGTGGAGTCTTTAGAGTTTGACATGTCCAGTCAGGTCGGGCCGAGTTGTTGAAAGTCTGCAGTTTTCCAACAAACCGCAACATACTGAGTGTGTTTCTTTTAAATAATAGCCGTGTACAATGTTAGCGCACACGATATTAATTTAAAGTTAGCCTAAGCTATATAACGCTCCATTAGCCTACACACTTCACTTCACTGTAATTTTATATTTAAATCCCTGGTTTCTGGACATAGGACAGCAAATAAAAGCTGAGTTGTGGGAAGAGAAAACCCAAGGTGCTTTCCAACCACAATAGTATCATAATGTCAGATCAAATTGTTTGCAATTGAGATTAGGATATGACTAGTTTTTCACGTTGCCTTATCCAAGGTCTGAGTTGTCCTGTCAGTTATAGACTGGGCTATTTAAACACGCAGTTGGTTTTATGAACATTCTGAAAACTGCAACAAATTACTGCCAACTTTAGAACGTTGGGGTCAGGTGGGCAAAGTCTGGGCAGTTTGCCAATGCCTTAAAATGTATTAAATTAGAAAGAAAACAATTAATTTAATTAGGTGTGTGAAGCAAATCCTGTACGTTTTCTTTAAAATATAAATAAATGATGATGATTCAAGATCCTGCAAAGATAATGTTGAACCTGGGCTGACCGAGCATACGATATATACGATATATAAGCAATATTGACCATGCCATTTGAACTCTTAGTTCATAAAGTTAAGCCAAGGGTTAAGATTTACATTGGCATCAAACTTGTAGTGCTACCTTTTCTGACAACATTTTAACAATACTGTACCACCTGGTTAGATCAGAGATGCTTGGCCACAGTACATTTTAAATCCTCCCTCAAAGTCCTTGATCATTGAATACAATGGCCTTCAAGGGGCTGGTACAAATCCTGCTAATGCTTGTTGTTTTGTTTAGCAACAGTTTGGATACATTATTCATTATTTTTTGTTATTGACTCTGCAAGATTTTACATAACCTAAACCCTTTATTTGGCCAATGGGGATTTAGAGGGCATGTGATTAGTTTTTGCAGACTTTTCAGAGAAACCTGATGAAATTGTCCCTCAGAATTGTTTTGTATTTCATCAATTATTTATAAAGTTTGGAAAGAGCAGTGCTCTTCATAAGGTCCTCTTTCACAACCTTTTGTCATACCCTGGTTATTTGACCCTTTCTTTGCCAGAAGCATCTTTTGTAAATGTCCTCCTTGCTGTAATTTCCTGTATTACCCTCAGAATGTTATTTTGTTTGTATTCTGGAGAATCCCAGCATATCCAGGATTTCTCTACTCTTCTTTAATGGGAGATTGGCAAAGCTATATTCTTATCCTGGTTCTTAAGAGTCTTTTGTTTAGTCTCATTCATATGTTTCCTTCATATAGGCTTTCTGTCTGTCTCTTTGTTTCTCTTTTGATGCTCATCTGCTATTGCCTACAGCATGTGTCAGTAACAGCTTCTGCAGCTGTGCTTTCAGAGGTTCCTGAAGAGTAACTTTTTCCCACAAACTATTCATTCCAAGCTGTACCAGTGCAGTCTAGCAGTAAACTGCATTAGGGAGAGTACTGTACCAGGGTGGATAATGATATCATCAGAAAAGAGGATTACCAGTCACACACATGCCAAAATCCTAGAAATTCTTTAGGCATTAGGCCATGTTTTAGGCCTAACTTTACTCTTAAGGAAACTCAGATGAATTGATGAAAATTGTCAGAACTTGCTTAGTGGCTCTCTGGCTGTATATCCTCAGCATAAATAAGGATGCCGCTATCCCAAAAGTTTAGAGTGCGCCCGCCCCCTCGAGTGAGCGCACATTGTAATACATTGCTCTGATGCAGTCAATCAGTGACCCAGAGCTTAGCTGGGGAGCATTGAGATCCTTTTACGACCCCCTCTCTTCACCTTGTCTCCTGCTTCGCAAAAGAAAGAATGGTAATTAACCGATGAGGAGCGCCGTAAGATTATCCGGTTTCTGTGCCAAGAGCTCTGGCTTTGCCGGTGATGTGTGTTCATGTCCCAGAGGACTATATGTGAATGGGCAAGAAGGAATCTCAATGGTCTATTCAGATACTCTTTTCTAAAAGATTTGCTGCTGCAGCATGTGTGTTGTCTTTGCGTGGCAAGGGTTGCTTTCATTCACGGATGTCCTTTCATATCAGCAATGGGATGTGAGGGGGAATTGGGGAAATATGAGAGAGAAATATGTTCAGTAAGAGCCCTTGGGCACTACTTTTATCAATGGTATATGTACACATATGCAAACACACATCATTCACTACTGACCGGCACACAGCTCAGAGGGCACGCAAGTAGTGAACAAACATCCCCTCACTGTGAACGCATGGCAGATTAAATTATACAAGAGAAAGCAAAAATAGCTGTCCCAACCTGCCAGAGAGAGAGAGAGAGAGAGAGAGAGAGAGAGAGAGAGAGAGAGAGAGAGAGAGAGAGAGAGAGAGAGAGAG